>JAXIVJ010008540.1:0-55121 GCA_036785665.1 Chirona hameri
ATATATATATATATATATATATATATATATATATATATATAGCCGCTAGCCGTGGTCGGCGCGGTTATAATGAGCGGTAATGTGCTGTACTCTGACCCACCTGGTGCAATGTTTTCTTGGGTTTCAAAATGGTTATTTGATAAGTCTGATGCGTTTTTGAATTCGTGGGGGGGGGGGGATGATGGTAGTACAAAACAATTTAACAATTTTCCTCTCAGAAGTGTGTGCTGCAATATTTGTCAGCCAGTGGCGTCGCCGACGGGAGGGTCGGGGGAGGTCTGGACAAACTCCCCCCACTTTTAGAAGGCGGTGGAGGGTCGACCTCCTCCCCTCACACACACACACTTTTTGAGGGAAAAAATAAAAATGTATCGTAAAAATTGCATTTGCAGTGCAGTAAAAATCCAGCTAGGCATGACACAAGTTTCGCAATTGCTTATACAAATTTGGAAAATGGGAAACATAATTGCCATTAAGTGTCTGGCAGAGGCTCTCCTTGGCGGTAATTGCTGGCCCCAGGGCCCATTCCCTTCATAAAATATTCACTTCTAAGTTTCAAGCAGGCTACATGTTTAGCTAGTTTGCCGAGTTCCGAAAAAGGCGACGCGAACGAAAAGACGAGGAGATCGGCACCCGGAAGCTGCTCCAGCGGTGCACAATTTGCTGGACCGAAGAGCTAATAGTCGAAACAGGTCAGGACCATCTCCCCAAGCCATCTCACCTCACGGTCTGGTTCCAAAATTAACATTTCGTTTTCCAGGACCTAAAATTCACATTTTCACGCCGCTTCGCGGCGTCACATCGGTAGTCATCGTCATAACGAAGCCATAGTCATCGTCATCGGTTCGTCGTAACGCTGAATTGCATGAATATCATGTTTAGCTTATTATCCTCTACAAAGCACACCGCCTATATTTCTGGGTTTTATCAGGCAAAACCGTAAAAATTTCGCGCCGCTTCGCGGCGCTAACTAACAAGTACATACCTACCTACTATAACATGAAAATCCACATTAAAAATGCTGCAAAGGCACGTATCAAAATGGGGGTACATTTTTTCGTCATTTCAGCCGCCCCCAACTCAAAAGCCGACCCCCACCTGTTGTCATGGCTAAGATATGTTTTCTCTCCAGTACGTAACAATAAAAATTAGTAATGCGCTCAGTACAATGCCTACTGAGGGTCCTGGTCCAATCCAGCTCATCAAAAGTAGACGAGAAAAAAAAAGCTAAAAAGGGGGCCTCACAAAATAAAGTGGCCGAAATCCGTAGAGTTTTTCATATCCAGGGGTATTTTTTGGGGGTGGGGGGCCTCTCCCAGGTGCTTGCCCCCCCCCCCCCCACTTTCTGAAGGTCTGGCTGCGCCCCTGCTGTTTGAACACAGCATATTGATGGATGTACCTATGACGTCACGTTATTCGCTGCTTTGGCTGAATTGTGTCTAAGGCCTTGGAATGAATGGTGAATGCATGGATGAACTTGACATTCAATCATAGCAGAAGCCAATCTGGTGTACCAAGTTTTTGTTGGCATATCATTTCTTTCTTCTTCTACAAAGTAATTAAGTAGGTACCTACATCTTTAATTACAAAGAGTTTCCGGCGACCTACCATAACTCTTAGGTAGTATAGTGGTGAGTATCCCCGCCTGTCACGCGGGAGACCGGGGTTCGATTCCCCGCCTGAGAGCTTTTTCGCCTCAAACCACGCGATCCGCTGACTGCCCATTCTTGGCTGCTCTTTCTTTCTCATTCATTATCTATCACTCACTCACTCACTCCAAACAAAACTATGACTAAACTATGCTTGCATTCACTAGCCTTTTTCACGAAGGATTATTGCGCTCAAAAGATTCTGAAAAGTTTCTGAAAAGTTTCTGAAAAGTTTCTGAAAAGTTTCGGATATTTTTTGGTATAGAGGCAGGGGCGTCGCCGCTGGGGGGGGGGGGGGGTGGAAGCAGGGGTCCTCCCCCCCTTACTCTAAGAAAGTGTGTGTGTGTGTGTGGGGGGGGGGGGGGGGGGGGGCTGCCCCATCCCCCCGCTACAACCGCGATCAAAACCTTAAAGGGAATGTTTCACCTTCCTGAAAGTTGTCAAATATACGCTGGTTGTAGTCGAAAATATGAAGCAAGTGCTGTTGAAAACGAAGGTGATAATTTTCTCTCTCCAAAGTCACTTAAATTTATACAAATTGATTTTTTTTTTAAATTTCGGATGATGACGTCATTATTGAGCTATAGACCGCCGCTGATGGGCTGAGAAAGTGGGATTGGCTGAAAAAGTCCCCGTCAGCCAATCAGCGGCGGCACTAGCCTAGACCCCATTTTGCAAACTATCAATTGAATTGCTTAAAAACGGCTAAGTGTTGGGGAAAATGACCTTAGTATTTTCAACATTTCAATAACGGCCAAAGATAATGTCTATCTCAGTTCAAAACCAATGCATATGTGAAACATTCCCTTTAAGGTATGTATGCTAAGAATCTACATCATTTGCAATTTTTTTTTTCATCGCTCAAAACGATGCGGGGCAGATTTTGTTTTGGGACGACACAAATTGGATACATCCTTGATACAGCCTTGAAGGGCGCCACCCGATCGACAGGGGCGCCACCAATATTGACAGAAATTTGCCAGGGCGGGGGGGGGGGGGGGGTGGCGCCTACGGACGGACGGAGGGGCGCCGTCACTGACTGGAGAGGGTGCCGTCGCTAGCCGGAGGGACGCCGTGACTGGCCGGAGGGGCGCCATCACGGGCCAGAGAGGGGCAGTCAATAATCGGAGGGGCGCCGTCACTCGCCGGAGGGGCGTGGGCCGTCACTCGCCGGAGGGGCGTGGGCCGTCACTCGCCGGATGGGCGTGGTCACTGGCGGGAGAGGGCGCCGTCAATGGTCGGAGGGGCGCCGTCACTGGCCGGAGGGGCGCCTTCACTGGTCGGAGGGGTGCCTTCGCTGGCCGGATGAGTGCTGTCACGTGAAGGAGAGGCGCGTTTATGGCAGGGAGCGTCCTCACTGGCCGGGGGCGCCGTCACTGGCCGGAGGGGCGCCGTCACTTGTCGGAGGGGCACCATCACTGATCGGAGGGTCGCCAGCTTTGCATGGTCGCCTCGGGACCAAAGGACCAGGTCATGCCCTGAATGACCGTATACTCGGTACGCCACTGGCATCTGACATAGAACCCTGCGTCAGACTAGAATTTGTCTGATAAATTGTATCCATATAGGTGTAATTTTTGTATGTAACAGAACATGTTTGACAATCTGAAGTGCATTCATGTCAAGGGTGAACAGCATGTCTACAACTGAGGATATGTTTTGGTTTGCGGGATGTTGTGCATAGTGATAAATATGTCAAAAACCGGAAAAATAGCAGTGCCGGCGAACGGGCTAAAAAGTCTAGCCGATGCGGTAAGAGTGAAATAACCGCGCCAGGCGCATTCTTTCGCGGCTTTAGCGACCGCATCCGGCATCGCAACAATGAACTGGTTCTTGTTCCTTCCACAGAGCTTTCCGACGATGTTGTCCATCAAGTCACCATCACTGAGACATGCTCTTTCATAAGAAAATTAACATTCCACCAGCGAACTTTGACTTTTGGGATTCCTGTCGCATTCCTGGTAAGCGCTAAGTAGATGGAACGGAGTTGGTTTCAGGCTGCAGCGTAGTGTAGATAAAACTTAATGTGTCAAATGATTAATATCTGGAAGAAGAACAAAGTCATGAAGTAAGAGTTCTGGTGATCCTCATTAAAATAGTTGAATGAAAATGAAGGAAGGAAAATAGAGTCGGCTATTCTGAATGCGTGCGTACTAGTTGTGTCATTCGGTAACCAAAATTTTGGTATACCAAAAAAAAATACCAAATCGGTTATTGGTTGTTCCAGAGAACAATTTTTAGGTATGTTTCGGTCAAGCAAGTCAGCGATATGCATCAGATCGGCCACCTTTTTTGCAGGAAGTTCGACATGTTATGCCGGTATCCAGCTGGGAAATAAGAATGTCAGGCAATTAATTTGGATTCTGATCATCAATACTATTAACCTGGGAGTAACTGGGGGGGGGGGGGCTTTTTTAGCCCTCCCCCTGAGGAATATTAGGAATATCTCAAAAACTAATGCAGGTACCGACGCCTACCTTTCAGTATCTTTCCGGGCATCATTTTCACACCTTCTGTGCAAAAATTAAGCAATTTCGTCAGATATTTAAAAAAAGATATTGTGAATTTAGTGACGTCCTGCATACGATTTTGACACAACAATCAGATAAACTTTGCCAGGCCGTACAAATGCCACATGTTTGAAGCAAAATGCAATCGAAAAAACTCTAAAAAGTAGAAAATTGCAAGGGCTACAAATCAGCTGTATCGAAATTGCAAACATTTTGGTTTTTACCCATTTTTTTTTAAAATGCTCACAAAATCAAATGTTTCAAAGATATTAACAAAACGGAATTATGTCGGATAACGACATATGGGCAACTACCATCCAAATTTCAAAATTATATCATCTTTTTGACTGACATGGCATATAAAGTATGGGTAAATCATGACGTCATATTTTTTAATTGCGTTTTTTTCTTCTTTTATTGACCAGATACAGACAAATGAATCCCAGCACTGTATTTTTTAGACAAAGCTGATATAGAAACATGCCTTTTTCATTTATATTTATCAATTTCAAATTTTTACCTTTAGTGACATGAACTTGACCTGAACTTGACACTAACTTCACGTACATGAAGTCAGGTGATAACATGACTATCACTATCGACTTCTAGGCGTACAAACATCCATCAAACATATGCTGCATGACTTTTGTAGATATTTTGTGTATAGTGACCTTTTGTGACCTGACCTTGATCCTTATTACCTTGATCATTTCCAACAATCTCACTTTACTTCATGTGGGATGTGTATCATACCTTTGACAGAACTTTGGGTGATCATGGGCGCAATCGAAGGCCATGGATGGCAAGTATTGTCAGTAAACTCAAATACCTCGATTTTGACGTTTGACTTGACCGTGACCCAACATGTGAACCCTATTTGAAATTTTCAAGTGTGCGTTAGGTTAATCTCATTAATCGTTTTCGAATGCCGCCTTGCGCGTCCCGCTGCGAACATTGGTTCTGAAGATACCGGGGGGGTGGGCCTAAAAAACTCCCCCCAGTGAGTCGTGTTACAGAAGTAACTGATGGGTTAAGTATTATTGAGGTATTCCTTTCCCTAAAAAATGCACCTGCATATGAAAAGTAACGCTTGCCAACCTCTTACACCAATATTGAAAGTCGGTCAAAAATCGGTCATTTTCAGGTTGGGAAAAATCTGTTTGGTTTTCGGTCAGCATAGCTACAATGAAATTGGTATCGGTTTGGTCAAGTTTCAGGAATTTTCCGAAAACGACATCACTAGTGCGTACCATAATGTTGATTGTTGACTGGAAAATATGGACTTATGGGTCCGCCCCCCCCCCCCCCACTCAAAATTTCGTGGCGACGCGCCTGTGTAGAGGTATTAGTATATTATACATTCCAAGAAATAAATGACTGATTTAGGCGATATGATCACTATTCAATAGTTATGGAAACATGTACTGAGCTCATAACAAGTTTATGATACAAAATTTGCCGTTTTTTAAAGAACATATGCGTCTAGAGGGGGAACTATCGAAGCGTTCAAAGTTGTAGCATTCAATGCTTATACCATCCAAAACCGCAGCCAACAACGTTTGCAACATCCAAAATTGGCCCGGGTAGGGGACATCTTCATCAGCCAAACTCGCCGCATCCAAAATGGTACTCGCGGCCTCCAAAACCGTGACATACAGCCACATCCAAAGCCGTGGCAATCACGCTTGCGACATCCAAAACTGTCTGGCGCGGTCATATTTGGAAGTACTAGCTGCAGTGGAACCCGCTAGATGGAGGCAGTAGCGTGGCGATGACGTAGTCACTCTGGCACGCAAGTCGGCTACAGTGGAATATGTTTATGCGAATGGACATCTGACACCACACTGGACCCGGCGTCCCCTCCATCGGCCGGCAGCTGTCGGGCGGGGAGGAGGGTGAGGCGTGAGCGATGCAGACCGACGGAGTGGGGACTGTCACATCGAGACAGCGGGAAAGCTAATGGTAAATCTAAAACTTAGTTTGATGCTGCTTTGACCACTACGCTACTTGTTGCTAAGGCCAAGAAAATCACTCACGACAAGGATGAGCGTTAGCTGCCACGTTTCGATATGCGATTACCGACCCATTCCGGTAAACCTCATGGTACTAGCTTATGGTACTACTACTATCGTAGTCATTGGCGGATCCAGAACGGTAGTTTGGGGGGAGGGCACGGGTAGTTGGGGGTAGGGGGAACTTCCAAAAATTAGCCCACAATTCTGAAAACGCATCGGATTTCCCTTGCTTATGCATTGACCACTGATTTTAAACAAACTTTCCTTTGTAAAAGTTGCTTAGATTGTCTTCTATATCAGGAATGTGCCAATTTTGTGCCGCTTTCACGCGGTTTGGAGGGGCCCATGGCCGCGATGCCCCCCCCCCCCTGGATCCGGTAGAGACCACATTCTTTAACGGATTTAATCAACGAATTTATTATTCTATAATTAATTATTATGTGATGATTTATTATTTAAAATCTAACATATACATAATTTAATAGTAATACACAATTACCAGTAAAAGCCCTTAATCGGCGGCAACTGAGCGGTATCTGTTGCTGATTCAAGTGGGTATATATTCATTACAAAAAATTGTGTTAAACAGTTCATGATCTCCTTTCTCGAATCCGCCAAAAGGGAGTACGTTCTGAGGGCTGCATGCTTCAGCGTATACAAAGCGAATGCTTAGATTAATAATGCCTTTTTTGATCAATAATGATGTTTGTTCATGTCTACGTTTGCGTATGCAATGCGCTGTGTACCACCCCTATCATAACAAATTATACCAAAATCAAAATTGATTTGATGGTCCTATCCAATTATGAAAACCCGATCTCAATCAGAGCAGGGGTTGCAAAGTTATTAGCTTCCAAAAAGCGTATGTACGGCCGGTTCGGGCCGGTTCGGGCCGGGTCAAATGTAAATTTGTCTAATAAGACCAGATAACGCATTTTTGGGCGATGACCGAGCGAGCACGCTCTGATAAAGCTAAACAGGTTTGAAATATGAAACGGTAAGGGAGCACACGTGGTAATAACACAGTCATTGTATTCCTCCAGAAAAATTGCCAGGCCTCAATGCATGCCAACATAAAAATTAAGTTGTATTAAATTGTTCATGATCTCCTTTCTCAAATCCTCCAAAAGGGAGTAGTGAGTACGTCCTGAGCGCTGCATGCTTCAGCGTATCAATTAATGCTTAGATTAATACAGCCAATTTTGATCAAGAATCATTTTTGCAAGGATTTTAGTTCATTTCGACGTTCGCGTGTGCCAACTGCCACGCACATACGGAACTTTATATACTTTTGGGGTTGTAGCTACAACTGCATCCTCAAAAACTACAACCCCAATCATGAATATTACAACCCCAACATTGCCAGTGAATGCCTACCCAAGTAAATAAATACTGTAAATGGTACGCAAAACCAAAGGATTTTTCACCAAAGGATTTTTCAATAACAATCATAACAAAACAATTAATAAATATATGAACACAGAAAAGGACAAACTTTAAAATATTAGTAAAGTTTGTCATAAAATAACATTTAAAATCCAACAATAGGTAGTACATGTTATCCCAAAATTACTGAGAAAGACTATGTAGGTACCCAGGGGTGCAGGGTCATATTCAGTTGGGTCATAAATACTATAGAACAACACTGCTTACTGACAAATGGGTAACATTTTTGTCAATTGCAGACACCCCACAAAATGGCAATCTATAGGTGTTAACATAAAAACATGAGCAAAACAAGATTGAGTGTAGCATATTTTACATTGGGCTTAGTTCTGGATAGGTCACACATTTAACATTAGAATGCACCCTTACGCAGTTGGCAAAAGTTATATTACATTTTGAGCTAAAATATGTTGGTGAAATTGACACTTAATGAAGAACTTGAACAATATTATAAATATTTTGGTGTGTGAAAGACGTGAAGGCATACCAATCATCCTGAGCTGGAAAAAGACCATTACTGAGAAGAAATTACTGAGAAAGACTATGTAGGTACCCAGGGGTGCAGGGTCATATTCAGTTGGGTCATAAATACTATAGAACAACACTGCTTACTGACAAATGGGTAACATTTTTGTCAATTGCAGACACCCACAAAATGGCAATCTATAGGTGTTAAAATAAAAACATGAGCAAAACAAGATTGAGTGTAGCATATTTTACATTGGGCTTAGTTCTGGATAGGTCACACATTTAACATTAGAATGCACCCTTACGCAGTTGGCAAAAGTTATATTACATTTTGAGCTAAAATATGTTGGTGAAATTGACACTTAATGAAGAACTTGAACAATATTATAAATATTTTGGTGTGTGAAAGACGTGAAGGCATCCAATCATCCTGAGCTGGAAAAAGACCACAAATAACCATAGACCCAAATCAAATGAGTTTAAATTTAGGATTACCACAACCACCTTCAATTTTTATCCAGACAAACATTATTTTCATAAGATATAACTGGTCATGGTGTTGAAAAGTAGAGGGCCACTTCAGTAAAAGTCATTTTAATAGAGAATAGCCTAATCCAACATCCATCAAACAAAAACGCATGTGAAAACAGCATAAATATTGAAAGCAATATACAAGGGCAAAATAAATGTACATATTTGACATAGCTGCGTCATATTTGTCTCTTTTATTAAGCTACGTCAAATTAGCAGTAGATTGATATTGTCCAGTAGTATCAATCTACAATTTTTAGGCACGTAGCCTCAGAACTTCCTGAAACTTGGCAGGTACGTCTTCCTTGCCACGCTGAACACGAAAAACGTAAAATTAGTTTGGAACGCGGGATACTTGCAGAGTTATACCGTTTTAGAGATCTACAGTTTTGAGTCCCGTCGCCTCAGAATCGCCTGAAACTTGGCAGGTAGGCCCTCCTTGCCACGTTGAACACGAAAAACGTAAGATTAGCCTGGAACACGGGCTACTTTCAGAGTTATACATTTTTTTAAAGTTTTGAATGCTGTCTTCCTTTATTTTGAAACGACTGCGCAGGAATTGGAGGTTTTCCGCGTCAAGTTAGCCAAATATTCAACTCACAGACATTCAAAACTTAAAACGTTATAACTGTAAAAGTAGCCCGTATTCCAGGATAATGTTACGTTTTTCGTGTTTAGCGTGGCAAGGACAACCTACCTGTCAAGTTTCGGGCAATTCTGAGGCGACGGGCCTCAAAATTATAGATTGGGCAATATCAATCAGCTGCTAATTTTACATACGTCTTTTATTATTCCTAAAAGGCAGGGCATTAACCCTCGCCCTACGGGGGGGGGGGGGCCTGACAGGCCCCCCCTAAGGTTTATCTTGAATAACGTTTTACACATGCAATGCATCTTGCTGAAATTTTTGGCAGTTGAGTTTACAACAATTAGACGTAGGCTGTAAAACTTTAATTGAAATTGGTTGAGTAGTTTGGGAGATAATCATGTTTTGATGACGTCATGTTGGTAAAAAGTGAGAAATATTTGCAAATGGTAGAAAACAGAGTTTTGAAACAAATTGCAAACGCAATTCACCAAAGATACAAAATGGCATTCTCTTTAAAATGGCGATCTCGGATTTGAAAAATTTGGGGTTTTTGACCCCTATTTTTTTTTAATCCCCACAAAATCACAATTTTAAAAGATATTAGAAAAACTGGAATATATGTGAGAGTACTGAGTATGGAAAATACTCATACCAAATTTCAAAGCAATATCTTCATTTTTGACTGATTGATGGCTCTCTAAGTGTAAGAAACTGATGACGTCATTTTTTTTTTAATAACGTTTTTTGACTTTTTTGACAAGATACGAACAAATAATTACCTTTTTTTGTATTTCTAAGCCAAAACTGGTCTAGGAACATGCCTTTTTATTTACATTTATCAATGTCTAATTTTGATGTTTTCTGCAGAGCAAAATCTCTGTTCTGGACGTGGTAAATCTGAGGTCATTCACTTGCCCTGGAACAGGCACGTAGCCAGGATTTCGTCCAGGGGGGGGGGGCGCCTCGAAAAGGCCCCTTCCCGAGCATTGAAAGGGCCCCTTCCCAAGCGTTGAAGCCCCCCCCCCAAAAAAAAAACGCATGAAAAGGCACGTTACAAGGCTGGAAAATGCAGTACGGCAGGTATGGCATGGGCCATACCAACGTTTAGGAGCTGGAGTTAGCAAACTGCCACATCACCTTTGGAACCAGCGACACGAATTTGGAATCAGCTATACGAACTTGGAATATCTTTTAAGCTCAAGACCTGTAACTCTTAAACAAATTGCGCCGCGGAGCGGCGCGAAATTTTTGAGTATTGTGCCCTGGGCTGCTTTCTCATCAATGCGTCGCATTGCGTATGGTGCGGACCTCTAAAATTGCTATATTGTGCGTTTAAAAGTGCGGGGAAAAGGTGCTAAAATGAACTATTTTGCCCAATAATATAGGAAAGTAACAACATAACACATAAATGCGCCGAGAAACTGACCGATTTTTTTCCTAATCCACATATAATTGAATTTGTAGTTGAATTGCGCCGCGGAGCGGCGCGAAAATTTTGAGTTTGATTCCCTGTACAACTGTATTCTTACTGTTGAAAGGCCCAAGGTCCCTTCAGATCGTCTTGGGGCCCCTCTGACCTTTTCTACGCCCTTCCGACCTGTTCAGGGACTCATCTGGGATCCGCGAAGCGAAAAGACATGATGTGGAGTGGGTGATATATATATATACATAATACAAAGAGGGCTTACTCTACAGGAAAAAATAAAATCGGATCTTTCGGGTATATTGTAGCACCCTGACGAAGGGTGTTACAATATACGCGAAAGCTCCGCTTTTAATATTTTTTATTGTGGAGTAAGTCCTCTTTGTATTTAATCTTCATCTGCGATCTCTACGTGTTTTGACCCTTCCGGTCTCACCAGAGACTCCTCTGATCTTCTAAGAAGCCCCTCTTGTGTGTCAAGGGGCCCATTCGGCCTGTTCAGAGGTCCTTCCGACCTGGCCAGGGACTGCACTGGCTGCTTTGTCGCCCTGCCGACATGCTCAGGGGCAGGGGCGTCGGATTGCGGGGCGCAGGGTACCCAAAATCCCCCTCAAATGAAAATCCTGGGGAGGGGAAGGGTCATGTTGCCCCAGATTGAGCAGGCTAAAATCTGGGGGGGGGGGGGCAAAACTACCCCTTTGCCCCCAGGATTTTCGACTGGGAGGAATTTTGGGTACCCTGCCCCCACAATCCGCCGCCCCTGCTCAGGGGCCCCTCCGACCTGCCCAGGGGCCCCACCAGTCTGGCTAGAAACTCATCCGGCATGTTCAAGGGGCTTTCCGACCGGCCCAGGGACCCTTTCGGTCTAGCCAGGGGCCCCTCTGACTTGCCCAGGAGCCCCTCCGATCGGCCCAGCGACTCTTCTGGTCGGCCTGCGCCGGCTGCTTTGTCGCCCTTGTCGACATGCTCAAGGGGCCCTCCGACCTGCCCTGGGGCCCTCCGTGCTGTCTAGGGGCCCATTCGACGTGTTCAGGGGGCCCATTCGACGTGTTCAGGGGGCCCATTATACGTGCTCAGGGGGCCCTCTGACCCGCTCAGGGGCCCTTTCGGTCTTGCCAGGGGCCCCTCTGACATGCACAGGGGCCCTCTTAACTTCACAGGGGCGCTCTCTGGTCTCTCCAGGGGCCCTTTAACCTTATAAGGGGCCCTTCCGACCTAGCAAGGGACTGCGCTGGCTGCTTTGTCGCCTTGCGACATGCTCCGAGGGCCATCCGACCTGCCCTGGGACTCCTCCGTGCTGGCTAGGGGGCTCATTCGGCATGTTCAGGGGCCCTTCTGACCCACCTAGGGGCCCTTTAGGTCTGGTCAGGGCCCCTCTGACCTGCACAGGGGCCCTCTTAACTTCCCAGGGGCCCTCTGGACTGTCCAGGGGCCCTCCAACCTGCTCAGGGGGCCCTTATGACCTGTCAAAGGACTGCGCTGGCCGCTTTGTCGCCCTGTCGACATGCTCAGGGGCCTCTCAACCTGCCCAGGGGCCCCTCTGTGCTGGCTAGGGGCCAATTCGACGTGTTCAGGGGGGCCCATTCGACGTGCTCAGGGGGCCCTCTGACCCCACTCATGGGGCCCTTTCGGTCTTGCCAGGGGCCCCTCTGACATGCACAGGGCTCTTTTGAACGTCCAAGGGGCCCTCTGGTCTTTCAGAGAGGGCCGTGGTGGCCCTAAAGGGCCTCTGAAGTCCGCTAAACTCTCTAAAGACCACGCTTCGTGTAGTAAAGAGCCTATGATACAGCGCTTCGCGCGGTCTCGTCGGCCCCTTTTCGGCGCGCGCAGCGCGCCGAAAAGGGGCCCTCGCGCGCCAAAAAGGGCCCTCCTGGCCTCTAGGGGGGGGGGGGGGGGGGGGGGGCGGCGGCCGCCCCCGCCGCCCTCCCCTTGGCTACGTGCCTGCCCTGGAAGGTAACCCGTTGACCTGAAACCTAAAAAATAGCATACTGTTAGATTCCTCTCATGACAGGCAACATGCTGGTTCTTGCCGCATTGCTCTAAGTTGCTTGGTTTGGAAGTTAACAGGGGGCCCTGTCAGCCCCCCGTAGGGCGAAGGTGAAAAAGCTCCCGTAGGGCGAGGGTTAATCCATCACCGAAATGACCACTTTCTCATTGACTTCCATGTTAAAGCATCACCATTTATTTCTCAAGCTTTTATCCTCACCTAACCTCACCTCACCTCACCTCACCTCACCTCACCTCACTCACCTCACCTCACCTCACCTCACCTCACCTCACCTCACCTCACCTCACCTCACCTCACCTCACCCTTGGAGCCAGTTTACATATTTTTAAAGAAGTCCATCGGCCGAAGCCCAAAATCCTCAATATGTTGTGACGTTTCGGTGATTTTAAGTCATTTACGGTGATAATGTTAGTCATTTCGGTGATGGGATTAATTTATTGCCTTACTAAAATAATGCTGTTTGGTTCTCGCCTAATTTGTTTGCCTTGTGCATGGGTGATTAATCCTATAGGGCAGCCCCGGCTGCGGCCGGGGCAACTTCAAAATTGCCCTGGCGGGGCCGGGGCAGTCACTTTTGAGAGACCTTTTTTGCAAGACCTTAGTTATTATTTAAAAAGAATACAGAAACGCAAATATAATCCCAGCATAAAAATGCATACTTGGTACGACTATCTGTGAAAAATATGGGTAACATTGCGCTTTCGGTGCGCTTTCGAAATGGAGGGGGGGGGGGGGGGGGGGTAGTCAAGGGAGGCTGAGCCTTGCCAATTTTGTCTTAGTGAACACCTCGGGCAGGTCATAACACTTATATTTTCGGGGGAGGCACAGTTGGGGTCGTTATCTCCGGTCTAAGGGAGGCATATTGTCCGATCTAAAGGGGTGCCGCCGGCACTCACGACTCTAGGGGCGCCACCTACACTCGAGTGGCACCTTCGGTGTCCAGACGCCCAGGAGAGGCGCCCTCAATCGTGATTCCCCCGCATGTCCATGAAGTTAGCGACGGATTCGGATTCGAATTCAGCGTCGAGTAGCGATTCGCTTCAAAATGTGGTGACAGGTCAATTGGGGCACGCTGATCACGAAAATGGCATTCATTTTGACATTCACGGTAATCTTAACCGAAGTTATTGTCCGATCGACAAAATAATGGTCTCATTCGATTCCTCGGGTCAGTATATAGCCGTAGCCTTCGCAACCTCACTCGTTGCAAATGACATTGGCCTTCAATTTCAAGATCAATAGCGATTGGATGATAACTTCGGGTCGTTTTCAGTCCTTTGACCTTGAAATTGAGGGTCAAGGTCATTTTCCACGAGTGAGGTTGCAAAGGTTACGGCAGATACTGACCCGAGGATTCGAATGAGACCATTATTTTGTCAATTCGACAATAACATCGGGTCGATATTAACCCGAGGAATCGAATGAGACCAGTATTTTGGCGATCGGACAATAACTTCGGGTTATTTGTCCTTTGACCTTGAAAATGAGGGTCAAGGTCATTTGCCTCCAGTGAGGTTTCGAAAGCTTCGCCTAGATATTGACCCGAGGAATAGAATGACACCATTGTTTTGTTTTGCGATCGGACAATAACTTCGGGTCGTTTTGAGCCGAAGTCCTTTGACCTTGAAGATGATTTTGAAGATGACCTTGAATGCCAAAATGAATGTCATTTGCGTGATCAGCGTGCCCCAATTGAACTGTTCCCACATTTTGAAACAAATCTCTACTCGACGCTGAATTCGAATCCGATTCAGTCACTAACTTCACGGACATCCCCCGCCACGTGCCCCCTAGTGCCCCTTGGTTGCGCCCCTGTCCTCGGCCGGGGCAACTTTGAAAACAATTATCCACCCATGGCCTTGTGAGTTGTGGGAAATATCAAATATGTTATATGTATTTTTATATCTCACTGTAATATATAAAAGGACCGGACCTGGACCATTGGCATGACCAGGAGGTGCCTTTCTTGCAAGAAATGGCTAGTTGCTGAGTCACACCATTTATGTATAACCTTAATAATAGCTACCATGAGGAAGTCTTTGCCTACTTTGACCCAACCATGATACTTTCAATTTCTTAAGATTGCACACCTCGCTGTTGCTAAAATACGTCAGTAATGAGGTAATACCACCTATGTTCATTCTAAGGTGTTAAACTTCAATTGTGCGCACATTCTTCGTTTTTATCATTCGTCGCTTTTACCACCCCCCCCCCGTCGCCGACTCAATTACAACCCCAACTAAAAACAAAAAGTTCCGCCTCTGCTGCCACGCGCTGTGGTACTTTCTCTATCAGAACGCACCATACCAAAAAACAAAATTGATTTGATGGACCTATCCAATGGTGAAACCCCAGTCTCAATGGGAGCAGTGGTTGCAAAGTTATTCGCTTCCGAAAAGCGTCTGTATGGCCGGGTCGGGCCGGGACAAATGTAAATTTGTCTAGTAAGTTGACGAGAAACCCCACGGGCGCTTCGCAGCCGCTCGGTAATAATAGTTAACCCATTAAATAAGTACCAAGGTGTGTTCTAGATTGGCTGGATCAACAGTTGTCTGGTCACGTAGGGAGAGCCACGTCCTCACACAGCTTCGCAAACTTCCGCCCCCTTACTTCAGGCGTTTTCGAAATATAGAGTCTCCGACTCTAAACTGGATTGTCCCGTTTTGACCAGGTGATCCGGTAATAATAGCAGAGGCCAGGCGCCGCTTCGCTAGCCGTTCCTCCGCGTGTGCGCCTATTGCCGTATGCCCGGTACCTGTCCCCTGTTACTCTCCCCTCCCCTACTGCGTTCCCACGCTGCTTTCTTCATTAGTGACGTGACTGACAGACATGACTCTGGGCACGTGGAAAGCGACCATGGGGGCAATTAAGAGATCTGTTTAGGTAGTGGAGCAGTTCATGTTCCTATACTGGATCCTATTCCAACCCGACTCCGCCACTCCGCCTTTCTGCTCGGCTGCTTTCCACTCCACGTACCACGGCGTTGAACCAGGGCCCGACCATCGCAACTGATTCATGTTCCGTCCGCTCACGAGGCTAGCAAGGAGACACTAAGCGAGGGATATTCCGATGGGCTGTATTGGGATTAAAATGCACATGTGGAAAGATTCCAAGATGCTGATCCGTTCCACGCAACGTTTGCTAGCTTCAGAGCAAGTGTGATACAATATGTAAGAGACAATCCCGTCTAATGTTGGTAATTTATGATTGGTTGTCATGTGATTTTATTATTTTAGTATCGTACATTTTCGTGTGTATTTCATAGATCATCAAATCATACCAGTAAGGCGCCGTAGTTAGCGATGAACGAGCGAGCGCAAAATAAATGTATGGTGAATTTCAACCCTATCGGGCAAGTAGTTCCTGAGATACAAAAAAGGTGCGCACATATGCACGTGCAGAGGCACCCCAACCATGACTTGTGGGTAGGCGGCGGCGGATGGGTCCCTAACCACACACCAAATTTGAACACAATCTGTTCAGCCGTTCCTGAGATATAGAATAGGGGTGTGCACGTGCGCACGTGCAGAGGCACCCCATCCCTGACTTGTGGGGAACTGGCGGTTGAGAGGTCCCTAACCACACACCAAATTTGAACACAATCCACTCAGCCATTCCTGAGATATAGAATAAGGATGAACACGTGCGCACTTCCAGAGGCACTCCACCCCTGACTTGTGGAAAGGCAACGGCTGAGAGGTCCCTAACCACACACCAAATTATAACGCAATCGGTTCAGCCGTTCCTGAGATATAAAATAGGGGTGTGGACGTGCGCACGTGCAGAGGCACCCCACCCCTGACTTGTGGAAAATTGGCAGCTGAGGGAACCCTAACCCCACACCAAATTTGCACACAATCAGCTCAGCCGTTGGCAGAGTTTTTGCGAGAAAACACTTTTCAACACCCCTCACGCGGCACGCGCCACGTGCAGTGGTAGTCACCCACATGAGTCGGAACCGGTATCAAACAGGGTAAGTTGGATGGGGCTGCTCAGCAAAGAAGTCAGCTTGTCAATTGGACGTGTGGTTGCAGAGATATGAGCTTCTCAAAAGCGTCACCACGGGTCGAGCCGGGCCGGGCCGGACGGCTCATATTCTGATTGTTCCCATATACCAGTAAGGCGCCGTAGTTGGCGATGAACGAGCGAGCGCGAAATAAATGTATGGTGAATTTCAACCCGATTGGGCAAGTAGTTCCTGAGATACAAAAAAGGTGCGCACGTGCGCACGTGCAGAGGCACCCCACCCATGACTTGTGGGTAGGCGGCGGCGGAGAGGTCCCTAACCACACACCAAATTTGAACACAATCGGCTCAGCCGTTCCTGATATATAGAATACGGCTGTGCACGTGCGCACGTGCAGAGGCACCCCATCCCTGACTTGTGGGAAACTGGCGGTTGAGAGGTCCCTAAACACACACCAAATTTGAACACAATCGGCTCAGCCATTCCTGAGATATATAATAGGGGTGATCACGTGCGCACGTGCAGAGGCACTCCACCCATGCCTTGTGGAAAGGCAACGGCTGAGAGGCCCCTAACCACACACCAAATTATAACGCAATCGGTTCAGCCGTTCCTGAGATATAAAATAGGGTTATGCACGTGCGCACGTGAAGAGGCTCTCCACCCCTATCTTGTGGAAAATTGGCGGCTGAGGGGTCCCTAACCGCACACCAAATTTGCACACAATCGGCTCAGCCGTTGAAAAGTTTTTGCGAGAAAACACTTTTCAACACCCCTCACGCGGCACGCGGCACGCGCAGTGGTAGTCACCCACATGCGTCGGCACTGGTCTCAAACAGGGTAGGTTGGATGGGGCTGCTCTGCAAAGAAGTCAGCTTGTCAATCAGACGTGTGGTTGCAGAGATATGAGCTTCTCAAAACCGTCGGTACGGGTCGGGCCGGGCCGGGCCGCTCATATTCAGATTTTTCCCATATACCACGGAAAGACGAGTGAGCGCTTCGCGTTCGCTCGTAATCATATATTTCGGAACACATCCATAAAATGGGTTTTCAGTTTTCCACGTCAAATAACATAGATGTAAAAACATATCGCCCACGCATTAAATGATGCACTTCAACCCTCAAGATACACACAATGCAAGTTTAAAAAACATCATTGAGACACTTTTTAAAAATAGCCAAAGTGGGTGATGTTCTCACATTCATCGCAAATCATTCCACGCTCTGATGGCTCGGATGCAAAACGAGCGCCTGGCGAACTCAGTGCGTGCGCGCACTGAGTCTGACTGACTGAGACTGAGAGTGAGCGAGTTGGTTTGTCTGGTTTCCTGACTTCACCTATTATAGTGGGTTTATTGACCTGTTGGTGAACAATAGATACTTAAATACTACCAATGAAATAACACACATATTCAATGCACCGAAGTTTCCTTGTTTTTGTCTTGTACAGAAATATAGACCTTTATCTTCATGGACTTCCCTCTGCGAGATCACACTTTTCACTAAGTTGTGTACACATCCTCTGCTTCGTAACAGTGCACCAGTACAGCTTCACTGCAGTGGAGCTGCATCACTGGGAAGGGGGTCATACCCAGAGAAAAGTAAAACTCCAATATCAGCCTTTAGCTCACTGTCGTGCAGGCCGAACAGTGCATCGTTCTTTACGTCAGCCACATATCTGTTTGTTATGTGGCTTGTGTGTTTTCTTTTGATCAATTCAAAAACAGCCGTTGAAAAGGGCTTCACGGAAGAGAAAAAATAAACAGGCCACAGCTGATGATCTACCCAGTACTGTCTGTTCCAGCTTCATCCTGATCGCTGGGGTCATCTTCTCTGGGGGAATGTCACTAGCGTCGCCATGGATTTTTGAGTGTGTGTGTGGGGGGGGGGGGGGGGGAGACAAAGTGCCGGATGAACCATCGGTTCGCGAAAATTTGAAGGCAAATCAGTTTTTGTTTAATACTGTATCATTATGAACGCAACTTTGTCTTGTATGTACCAGTTTTATTTATTCTATTTTAATTTGTAATCGGTGAAAAAAATAGCTTCTTCGGAAATATACATGGTAGAATGTTAAACAAATATATGTAGCATTATTCGATATGCACTGACAGGCAATGATGACAGTCATTTTTAACAATTAAATCACCGCACATGTAAGCTCTATACAAAAATGTTAATACAAGTTGTTTGGGATTCGCTTCCCAAGTTGATACATAACCTAGTTATTCTTGTTACATAGAGAGCTATTTCATACTAATGACGAGAAGTGGCAGCTACCTGTCCGCTGTCCGTTCGGATGTCGCCTTATTGACTCCGCGCACATTGCAGTCACAACCGCGAAATTTGGCAGTTTAGTGGGGATGAAGGGTCGCACTATCTATGCAAATTTTGCGTCCATCCATGATAGCAATAGTCTGCAATTTTAATTATTATTAATATGACGTGAATATCAGAACTCATGGGCGCCTCCCGGCTGCCACTGAACTGGCTTCTTGCTTTCGGGAGACACTGGCTCAGTGGTAATGACCTAATGGGGGTCAGGGTCAGGGTTAGATATTTAGGAGGTCGGTGGTGCGTCACAAGGCAACGTCAGTGGCGTGTTTTTCTATCTTCTTCATACGCTCAGCGCATCTCACTGTTCTGCGCGCCGACCGACCCGGGGTGCCCGTATCTGTACCAGGAGGACGGATAGCGTTGGGTTCGGTGACCGTCCGGCTCGTTATGCGGGGTAGTCGTTTTGTGGACGGCTGGCCGAGAAGGATGCGGAATTAAGTTACTCATGTACTTGAAGTAATGGAGGAAGTAGTTATCCGAAAACTACCTCGCTTTGCAAACTTCGAACGCATTTGTGTAGAACATTGGCTTGCATTAAAACAAAATAGTCAGAAGCTTTTGAATATATAGGTTTCTGAGTTCAGGACCGGGCATTATACACTGCAAAATTGTAACTGACCTTTCCGCTCTGTTACCAGGAATTCAAAAGCGAATGAAATATCATGTTGGTTACTAAATACTCCAAAACGTACATTGATATATGTCACCTTGATCATGTGTACTTATAGGTGCACACGTATTGTATTTAATTTATTCAATACAATATATTTTCGATTCATCAGGTACCTTTTTATTGAATAAACTTCTGATAACCATGTTAGCCCCCTTTCTTCCAAGCAAGCTCGGTGTTAAACACAACAGTAGATATGGACTGCGACAGGGACGAAGAACCATACACACTGCCATCGTCTGCCTGTAAAGCCTGCCTGTAAGTGCATAGTTAACCGTCGCGATAGTGATGTAGCTGTGTAGCCTATGTATGTCGAGTTTGAGCGGCGCGCGCAGTCGCCGACGATACATTTGAACTCATATACTACATTGTTGGCTTTCATAAGGGAGCTGTTTTTGGACAAGATGTTGTGCATGATGAGGTCTGTACTTCTGTACTTTTTGTTCTGTACTTTTATAATAGACTATCAGCTTGATACTGTTCTGGGGGTCAGACGGGATACAGTTTCTAGCTATAATGTCACTTACAGCAGCTTTTTCGTCGGCCTTATCGGCTGTGGACATTCTGTTTCTGTAGTAGAGTTTCATGTCAGCGGTCGGTTTTGCTCCATCACCCTCTGTTGATGATCGAAAGTGTTTATGGATCTGTTTTTTTTTATCTGGTTATCAATTTCAGTTGGCTAAAGTTGTTGCTGACTAGGATGTTTCTGATCCTATTGAATTCATGGTCACTGGCGGATCCAGGGGGGGGGGGGGGCAATCCGGCCATGGCCCCCCCAAAAGCCTGGAAGGGGGGGGGGGGCAACATGTCTTTTGGCCCCCCCCAAAAACAAAATAAAAAATATATATAAATAACTGTAATATGAGCCTCAACGCATATAAAAAAAAAAAAAATTCCGTGTTCTGTGAAATTTTAAGAAAAAAAAAATGAACACGTTCATAAATAATGATTTCGTCGTCGACGAAGGAATAACTAGACCCACGACCAAGGACGGATCCAGGGGGGGGGGGGGGGCGAACGGGGCCATGGCCCCCCCAAGCCTGTTTAAGGGGGGGCCAAACTATGTTTTGGCCCTGCATTCCCCCCCCCCAAGACGTGAAATTTAATGCATGCTATATTTGCGTTTTTAGAACGGTACTGGGCATCCCAAAATTGCAGCAGTCAAAATCAAGCTAGCCTCAGTCAAAAACTGAAAAATTTCGCGCCGCTTCGCGGCATGACACAAGTTTCGCAATTGCATATACAAATTTGGAAAATTAATTCCATTAAGTGTCTTGCAGAGGCTCTCCTTGGCGGTAATTGCTGGCCCCAGGGCCAACTCTCTTCATAAAATATTATCTTTAAAGCGGGCTACATGTTTAGCTTGTCTGCCGAGTTCCGAAAAAGGCGACGCGAACGCAAAGACGCGGACTTCGGCAACCGGAAGCTGTTCCAGCGGTGCCAAACTTGTTGGCCCGAAGAGCTAATAGTGGGGACCAGGCCAGGACTATCTCCCCAAGCCATCTCCCCCAGGCTCCTCCAAATCCACAGGGACCATTTATGCGCGGAAATGTCGGTCTGCCTCTTGCTACTTTGAAACCATTTGCACCGTTACCAGTTGTTTGTTACAGTTCGGTACATAGGTATGTATACAGACTACAGTTATTATTATCATATGTACTATTGAGCGCAGACTGCCACCGGCCATCGTGATTTACTATCCGAGGCTAATGTATATGAAAAACTACCTTCATTTCAACATTTTGCATCATACCGAGATGTGCAACCAGGAAAAGGGGTTACCTGAGGCTTGGCTCCACTCACGGTCTGGTTCCAATATTAAAAATGCGTTTTCCACGACCTAAAATTAAAATGTTCACGCCGCTTCGCGGCGTCACATCAGTGGCCATCGTCATAACGAAGCCATCGTCATCGTCTTCGTTTCGTCGTAACGCTGAATTGAATGAATAACATTTTTAGCTTATTATCCTCTACAAGGCTAAGAAGCTAAAAATGCCTATGTTTCTGGGTTTTATCAGGCAAACCCGAGAGAAAAAAAAATCGCGCCGCTTCGCGGCGCTAAATAACAAGTACCTATTATAACATGCAAATCCACATTAGAAATGTTGCAAAGGCTTAAATACACGCATAACAAATTGGGGTACATTTTGTTTTCGTCATTTCAGTCGACCCCCCCACTCAAAAATTATCGGCGACGCCCCTGGGTACAGCTGACAATTGACATAGTTTTTATCAGTGTAAGGCAATGTCGGAACAATACAAACTGCAAGCTGACATCTTTCCTTTTTCGATATCCCAAAAGGTCGAAAACCTAAAAAAAAAATGGGGGAAAAAATCGAAATCGTGTGGTTGCTAAATAAAGTGGCCCAAATCCGGGAAGAAATTCGAAATTGGGGGTAGGTAAGGTCCGCTAAAAAACGGTTTGGCCCCCCAAAACGGCCGGCTGGATCCGCCCTTGTTCATGGTGTACTAGGGCCCCGGTTGTACAGTGTGTCAGTGCCCGGTGTATATATGCACGAATTGCACTTTCTTTGCATTTATCTGGGCTCTCGCTCAGGCCATTAAGACATCTACCAATATCAGTGGGTTTCCTGTAAACCGAGGTAACAATTGTGTTATTTGAAGCATCAACTGCTACATCTAGGAATGGAATTCGGTAGTTTACGGACATTTCGAACTTGAATCTAAATCTGGCAGCGTCATAGATCACAGGTCTGTCTGCGCATGCGCAGAGTTGTGCCAGCATCGATTCGCCGCCGCTTCCGACCCGCGTGCCGCACGCACATGGACAAAGCCAAGCCGCACAGGCCGGCCGCCGGATTGGGCCGGATTGGGCGAGTCCATTGCCGCCAATAGCGTCACACGCCACATAATGTTTCTGAACCATTCTGAAGTTTTGACAAGTTTCAGTCGGTGGAGATCACAACTGACCTATCAATGCTTATCTTGCTAATAAGTTACCACCAAACCGCAATGTTGTCAACATATTATATTCTTACCAACATATTACACAATTATGAGGGACATTTCAAGCCAACAATCGCATGTAGAAGTTGTGTAGTTAGTGAATGGATCTTCGAACTAAGATTTCTATACACAAATTGTTAAATATTTTCAGAAACTTTTCAGAATCTTTCATCGCAACATTCCTTCGTGAAAACGGTTACTATCAGTTTGCGGCCTGTGACCACCACTCTTAGGTAGTATGGTGGTGAGTATCCCCGCCTGTCATGCGGGAGACCGGGGTTCGATTCCCCGCCTGAGAGTTTTTTTCGCCTCAGACTGCGCGATCCGCTGAGTGCGCATGCTTTGCTGCTGATTCATTCTCATTAATTCTCATTAATTCTCAGGGGCGTCGCCACGGATTTTTGTTACTGGGGGGGAGGGATGAACTGAGCCATAGTCGCAGTCAAAAGCAAAAGTTTTTGACCGAGGGGGGGGGGGGGGGTAGCAGCACTGGCGGATCTAGGGTTCGAGTTTGGGAGGGGGAGGGGGAATTACGCTCAGCTTCAGTCTTCATCCGCGGAAAGTTGTTGGCACAATTTTAGCATGAAAATGCAGGGTATTTTCAATTTGTTTTAAAATAGAAGTAGACACTAGCATTACTGGTTTATTTACGACTAGACATAACACGTTCTATATGACTACCCTTGCGTTCTAAGAAGAGGATGGCGCTGTGCAGTGTTGTTTCCATGGCGACACGATAGGACTCGAGCCACAGGGATCACGCTACTACGAGTGCAATGCACTGGTGATATTGAAAACTGCAGCATCCAACTCATTACTCAGCCGCCCTGTTGACCTAACCCGAAGGGTTTCGCCTGTTCACCTTCCCGTCCAAGTGCAAGGATACCTCATTGCTAATCCAGACTCGATGCTAAAATTGTAGCTGAACTCCAAGCCCCTCACAAACAAGCTGCTCTATATTGTCGGTGTCTGCATATCATTTTCAGCCAGTATCTGGTGGACTACAACTTTGCAGAGGAAAAGTTTCACATTAGTAAGTGTAGGACTCCTAGCCCGCCTTCGGAGGGAGGCATTTATTGCGCTTCCCGCAGTCAATGGCGTTCGGCTGAGACGCTAGGCAATAGCAGGTCATGACGGTACGTGTACAATTGTACCTACTATGACGGAGGAAAGTTACTGGGCAGGCAATTCGCGCTCCTCACTCCTTCCCAGCTAGCTCATACAAGCAGTTCGTTTTTTTTCTCTCTCTCAAAAGCGGCCAAATTTCAGCACGTGTGGGTCTCACAGTGACCACGTCTGCCAGCCCCTGCCATTCTGTTCTGTCCGCATAGGAGGCCGCCGTCCGGAAACATTTGTCAGCGAAATGTTTCGGCTGCCACCATTGAGCTCCAAGCACGGAAACCATTAGCAATGAATAACTATTTCCGGTTTTCAGTCCGATCTCCTTTTTCACATGTGGCTATGCAGCATAGACTGAAAGCCAGCGAGTTTGGCTTTTATGGACAGCTTTAAAAACGGCATCTATATTTCTTTCAATATTTGTGAGGCACTCTGGAAGTTTGATTGATGAATCATTGCTTGGTTTCCAGTTTTGTGGGTGTTATTAAAAGCACATAATATATAACAGAGTAATGGGACCATTCAGTAGAAAAATCCCGTTTCTAAAATATCATTTAAATGGTTGCATTGTATTGACTCACCTCTGTATTAGATATAGTTGAGAAAGCATTCGAATTGTATAAGAAGGCCCAAGCCGACATTCAACGTCGCCAATATTCCACCCATGCTTGGAATCTAAAAAAAAACACCCAATTATTTTGGCCTTTCGCTCCGACGCGATTTTTGGGGGATTCAGGGACCACATGCACATACATCCTGGTTATCGTCGAGGGAACGGACGAGTCTCGAACCTAGGACCTCTCGGTCACCAGACAAACGCTCAACCCATTACACTACAATCGCACTTTGCAAAATCGCAAATAACACAATTGAAGTTATGAACCGTTTTCTCTCAGAAACTAATACCTCACGCACACTGTGATATTGACGGTGCTGGGCGCTTGATAACTTTCTAAATTCCCGACACACCCGATACGATTCAATTACCTCTGAGGCAGCATCATCAGAAACAAAGGCAAGAACAGCCGGCTGTTTTTGATGCCGTATCATGTCTATAAATGATTCAATAAATTATCCTCCCTCGACAAAGCTGTTCCAATTCTGCTCAGGCAATTCCTGGTGGTGAGCAGGCCAACGCAATATTAGGGTGGAAATACAGGTGGCAAAATACTGTGCCATGCAATTGATGAATTAAAAGAGCATTAAAATCAAGAGGTGAAGCAACTGAAATCGTGGTGGATTGGGATGTTAGAGCGCCGCAGAGAGAAACAACTGAAATTGTTTCCACCCATTCTATAGGTTTTATCTAGTCTGGATCTGACTTTGTCTCATCGATAAGCCGGAAAACTAACACAAATCATGATAATGCTCCTAAACGCGATTAGATCGCAGGCGGTGTGCGATGTCCGCCATCAGATGAAAAATGCGTGACAGCCGGAACTCCATCAGATGACAGATGCATGGCAGCCGATGTCCGCCATCAGATGGCAGATACATGACAGCCGGAACGCCATCAGATGACAGATGCGTGACTGCCGGACCTCCATCAGATGACAGATGCATGGCAGCCGATGTCCGCCATAAGATGACAGATGCGTGACAGCCGGACCGTTGCGTGCAGACACATTGCCACTGCTGTGCGTCATTGCACGTTATAAGCCCATAGGCTTATAACACGTGATAAGATAGGCAGGCCTATATGACTGAAGTTGCTGAAGTTGGTCCCGGTATGGTAGTGACACCCCACTGCAGCCACTGGACGCCCACTCCCGGTGTGGTAGTGACACCCCGCTGCAGCCACTGGACGCCCACTCCCGGTATGGTAGTGACACCCCACTGCAGCCACTGGACGCCCACTCCCGGTATAGTAGTGACACCCCGCTGCAGCCACTGGACGCCCACTCCCGGTGTGGTAGTGACACCCCGCTGCAGCCACTGGACGCCCACTCCCGGTGTGGTAGTGACACCCCGCTGCAGCCACTGGACGCCCATCCCGGTATGGTAGTGACACCCCACTGCAGCCACTGGACGCCCACTCCCGGTATGGTAGTGACACCCCGCTGCAGCCACTGGACGCCCACTCCCGGTGTGGTAGTGACACCCCGCTGCAGCCACTGGACGCCCACTCCCGGTGTGGTAGTGACACCCCGCTGCAGCCACTGGACGCCCACTCCCGGTATGGTAGTGTCACCCCGATGCAGCCACTGGACGCCCACTCCCGGCATGGTAGTGACACCCTGATGCAGCCACTGGACGCCCACTCCCGGTGTTGTGTCTGCAACATACAAGAGTGCCGGATCTTACCAATCAAGAAAAAGCGTAACATAAGTAAAACATTCATTCATATTTTCGAGCACAAACCAAGCCAAAAAAAACATGACAATCAACCACAACATTGCAGTTTTTTGTTGTCCAAAAAACTTCCACACATTTTCTTTCCTCGCGCATAATGCCACGCGCCATGTCTCATTAGTTCCCCTTGTTCGGGCGGAACATCCTCCCCCCGCCGCGAGAGTGAGACGCCGGCATCACGGGTCACCGTCCACAGGTGACACAAGCTCCTCCAGAAGGCACACCCCGACCGCGGGCCGGTGCATCGTCCCACCACGGGCCCGAAGCCGCGCCGACCCCACCCGGCCGCCAGGGCCAGACATCACTTCCAGCACTCTGCCGGGTGGTGGTTTCCATCGTCTCTTCCGCCAGTCGATCTTCATGGGAGCGAGAATACTGCATGGCATACTTCGTGCCGAACGCTTCAGTTGACCACCAATCAGTCACCAGAGCTTGCAGCTCATCGCTGTCAGCATATCGTCGGGTCACGTGCATCACTTCTCGGGACCCCACCGGAAGTAGCTGCGCCACGCTGCCTGTCAGGCACCACCCGAAGTGTGTCCGGATAGCTGCTGGCTGTCCCGGTTTGCCCACTCGGGCCTCTCGCTGGAGAATCGCCTCCAGCACGTTGGCCCCCAGCAGCAGCTCGATTTTCTTTCCGTTTGTATCGGGAATCGATATGCCCTCCAGGTGGCTCCACTGCGATCTTTTCGTCCAATCGACTCTTTGCGGTCGGATGTTGAGCTGAGGGACAGTGAACACTTCAGGCACCTCTACTGGCTTCGATTCTTCATCTGCAACCAATGATGACACCTTGAGCGACACCTTCATCGTAGGCCGGGTCATGCCGGTACCTTCCACGTTGCCGAGTGTCAGCTCCTCCGTCGATCCAGTCACGGACAGCTCTCGCAGCACGCTCTCGACGCAGAGAGATGTGTCCGCTCCCGAGTCCAGGAGCGCGTGCGTGTCGTGGAATTTTCCCGCTGAACCCAGCAATCTCACAGGGACCACTTGCAGCAGTGTTGTTCCGGGCCCGCTGGGCACGTCCATAGCGGTCGTCATCACGCGTCTCGGCTGGTCAGCAGCTGGCACTGGAGCGTCCTCTGAGCGCTGACTTGAGCGATCAGGCACATGCAGCAAAGGATGATGCTTCCCACGGCAGCCGCTCTCTCCGCAGATCAGCTTTTTTCTACACCGGCTGGCCCAATGAGACTCGCCAAGACAGCGATAACAGCGCTTGCTATCGCGGGCGAGCTGCAGGCGGTCGACAGGTGGCATGACCTTGAAAACCGGGCAGCTGTCTAATTGGTGGGTTTCTTCCACGCAGACCGGACATGGAGTGCCTTCTGTCGCCGCAGCTGTCGCCAGAGTGGTGCGCTGGTTGCTGCTTCCAAATCTACTGCGACGCCCGGCCGGTCCCACTGGATCAGCCCGCCACGACCGAGACATCGCCTCCTCTCGCTGCTTGGGTACACTGAGCGCACGGCGGCCCGCCAGCACCAGCGGTTTCAGCCATTGGTCGACGTCACTCAGTGTGGGCCGGTGCGGTGCCATCTTCAGCTCCACCTGACCCCACTGCCAGGCCAGTGACCTGGGTAGCTTTTCCAATACCTGCTCCAGGTTTGTCACCGCAGCGAGGTCGGCTTCAAAACCTCGGACGGACAAAACACTGACCGCCGCGTGGAGGGCACGTGAAAAGTGCATCAGCTCCTCCACATCATTTTCCTTTATGCTTCGATGCTTCAGGACACTGTCGAGAGTTGCCATTACAACTGCGCGTGGGTCACCGAACTGTGACTCCAGCTCGTTCAAAGCCTCATCATACATCCTGCCATCACACAGAAGCCCGCGCACAGCCTCTCGCGCCTCGCCGGTTAAACAAGACTGTAAGTATGTCAAACGTTCTGTGTTGGAGAGAGCAGGGTTTTCATGTACCAGGGCCTTAAAAAGTCCACTCCACCGTGGCCACTCGAGAGGAGAGCCACTGAACTCCTCCAAAGTTATCTTGGGCAGAGCTGAGGCCCGGCGTTGTACGTCACCGCAAGGCATTTCACCCAGCCAGCGCTCTATGCGCTTTTGAGAATCGGCCTTCGAAATCGGCGCGGGAGGCTGGGATCGTCGGAGTCCCGCATCGGGCTCATAATGCAAATTATCTGCATCTTTCCGCTGCATTACATGTTCACCGGGCATCGGGGCGACTTTGGAGGGTGGTTCTGAACCATCTGGACCATCTGGCGCATGATCTTCCTCTCTGCATGATTCTCCAACAGCCAAAAACTTCAGGGACTGGGATCCTAATTCGTCGTCTTCCATGAGTTTCACTTCCAGAGCGTCGATTTCTGCCGCGTCGGCGGCCCTTTGAGCCTCTAAACGGGCCTCTTGCAACACGAGCTGGGCCTCGGCCTCAGTAGCGGCTGCAGCGGCGGCGGCGGCTCGCTTGCGGGTCTCCACTGCCCGTTCAGCTTCCTGCGCCGCTCGCTTTGCCTGTACTGCCTTCAACTGGGACACATGGGCCTTCCTTCGCTTGGCGTTGGTTGTAGAAGTGCTACCTTCCACTTCACTTCGCGTGTTCAGGCTGGTCCCTGACCGGGCTACACTCATTTTTAGTTCTTACGTTACTCTAAGTTGCGAAAATATGAAGCTTACTCTAAATTATACACTTTAAGTGATGCTTTAACTACGTTACGTTAATTCTGAATCCGGTCCGGGAGACCAAATGTTGTGTCTGCAACATACAAGAGTGCCGGATCTTACCAATCAAGAAAAAGCGTAACATAAGTAAAACATTCATTCATATTTTCGAGCACAAACCAAGCCAAAAAAACCATGACAATCAACCACAACATTGCAGTTTTTTGTTGTCCAAAAAACTTCCACACATTTTCTTTCCTCGCGCATAATGCCACGCGCCATGTCTCATTAGTTCCCCTTGTTCGGGCGGAACACCCGGTATGGTAGTGACACCCCGCTGCAGCCACTGGACGCGCACTTCCGGTATGGTAGTGACACCCTGATGCAGCCACTGGACGCCCACTCCCGGTGTGGTAGTGACACCCCGCTGCAGCCACTGGACGCCCACTCCCGGTATGGTAGTGACACCCTGATGCAGCCACTGGACGCCCACTCCCGGTGTGGTAGGGTGACACCCCGCTGCAGTCACTGGACGCCCACTCCCGGTGTGGTAGTGACACCCCGCTGCAGCCACTGGACGCCCACTCCCGGTATGGTAGTGTCACCCTGATGCAGCCACTGGACGCCCACTCCCGGTATGGTAGGATGACACCTCGCTACAGCCACTGGACGCCCACTCCCGGTGTTGTAGGGTGACACCTTGCTGCAGCCACTGGACGCCCGCTCCCGGTATGGTAGGGTGACACTCCGCTGCAGCCACTGGACGCCCACTCCCGGTATGGTAGTGACACCCCGCTGCAGCCACTGGACGCCCGCTCCCGGTATGGTAGTGACACCCCACTGCAGCCACTGGACGCCCACTCCCGGTATGGTAGTGACACCCCACTGCAGCCACTGGACACCCACTCCCGGTATGGTAGTGACACCCCGCTGCAGCCACTGGCCGCCCACTCCCGGTATGGTAGTGACACCTTGCTGCAGCCACTGGACGCCCACTCCCGGTATGGTACTGACACCTCACTGCAGCCACTGGACGCCCACTCCCGGTATGGTAGTGACACCCCGCTGCAGCCACTGGACGCCCACTCCCGGTATGGTAGTGACACCTTGCTGCAGCCACTGGACGCCCACTCCCGGTGTGGTAGTGACACCCTGATGCAGCCAATGGACGCCCACTCCCGGTATGGTAGTGACACCCCACTGCAGCCACTGGACGCCCACTCCCGGTATGGTAGTAACACCCCGCTGCAGCCACTGGACGCCCACTCCCGGTATGGTAGTGACACCCCGCTGCAGCCACTGGACGCGCACTCCCGGTATGGTAGTGGCACCCTGATGCAGCCACTGGACGCCCACTCCCGGTGTGGTAGTGACACCCCGCTGCAGCCACTGGACGCCCACTCCCGGTGTGGTAGTGACACCCCACTGCAGCCACTGGACGCCCACTCCCGGTATGGTAGTGACACCCCACTGCAGCCACTGGACGCGCACTCCCGGTATGGTAGTGACACCCTGATGCAGCCACTGGACGCCCACTCCCGGTATGGTAGTAACACCCCGCTGCAGCCACTGGACGCCCACTCCCGGTATGGTAGTAACACCCCGCTGCAGCCACTGGACGCCCACTCCCGGTATGGTAGTGACACCCCACTGCAGCCACTGGACGCCCACTCCCGGTATGGTAGTAACACCCCGCTGCAGCCACTGGACGCCCACTCCCGGTATGGTAGTGACACCCCACTGCAGCCACTGGATGCTCACTCCCGGTATGGTAGTGACACCCTGATGCAGCCACTGGACGCCCACTCCCGGTATGGTAGTGACACCCTGATGCAGCCACTGGACGCCCACTCCCGGTATGGTAGTGACACCCTGATGCAGCCACTGGACGCCCACTCCCGGTATGGTAGTGACACCCCACTGCAGCCACTGGACGCCCACTCCCGGTATGGTAGTAACACCCCGCTGCAGCCACTGGACGCCCACTCCCGGTATGGTAGTGACACCCCGCTGCAGCCACTGGACGCCCACTCCCGGTATGGTAGTGACACCCCACTGCAGCCACTGGATGCTCACTCCCGGTATGGTAGTGACACCCTGATGCAGCCACTGGACGCCCACTCCCGGTATGGTAGTGACACCCTGATGCAGCCACTGGACGCCCACTCCCGGTATGGTAGTGACACCCTGATGCAGCCACTGGACGCCCACTCCCGGTATGGTAGTGACACCCCACTGCAGCCACTGGACGCCCACTCCCGGTATGGTAGTAACACCCCGCTGCAGCCACTGGACGCCCACTCCCGGTATGGTAGTGACACCCCGCTGCAGCCACTGGACGCCCACTCCCGGTATGGTAGTGACACCCCACTGCAGCCACTGGACGCCCACTCCCGGTATGGTAGTGACACCCTGATGCAGCCACTGGACGCCCACTCCCGGTATGGTAGTGACACCCTGATGCAGCCACTGGACGCCCACTCCCGGTATGGTAGTGACACCCCACTGCAGCCACTGGACGCCCACTCCCGGTATGGTAGTAACACCCCGCTGCAGCCACTGGACGCCCACTCCCGGTATGGTAGTGACACCCCACTGCAGCCACTGGACGCCCACTCCCGGTATGGTAGTAACACCCCGCTGCAGCCACTGGACGCCCACTCCCGGTGTGGTAGTGACACCCCACTGCAGCCACTGGACGCCCACTCCCGGTATGGTAGTAACACCCCGCTGCAGCCACTGGACGCCCACTCCCGGTGTGGTAGTGACACCCCACTGCAGCCACTGGACGCCCACTCCCGGTATGGTAGTAACACCCCGCTGCAGCCACTGGACGCCCACTCCCGGTATGGTAGTGACACCCCACTGCAGCCACTGGACGCCCACTCCCGGTATGGTAGTAACACCCCGCTGCAGCCACTGGACGCCCACTCCCGGTGTGGTAGTGACACCCCACTGCAGCCACTGGACGCCCACTCCCGGTATGGTAGTGACTGCAGCCACTGGACGCGCACTCCCGGTATGGTAGTGACACTCTGATGCAGCCACTGGACGCCCACTCCCGGTGTGGTAGGGTGACACCCCGCTGCAGTCACTGGACGCCCACTCCCGGTATGGTAGGGTAACACTCCGCTGCAGCCACTGGACGCCCACTCCCGGTGTGGTAGGGTGACACCTTGCTGCAGCCACTGGACGCCCACTCCCGGTATGGCAGGGTAACACCTTGCTGCAGCCACTGGACGCAGCAAATCGCTCACAGTAACACTGCTACGGTTTCTAGTTACTACGCTGATGATCAATGTCAGTAATGACAAATCGCCCTCGACCACTGACCTTCCTTTACTGCCCATCATAGATGTGTCCCTGCTAGTACTTCAGTCCTGTAGTCCCTTGGTCTCTGTTAGTACCTTAGTCCTTTAGTCCCCTATTCCTTAGTCCTTTAGTCCCCTAGTCCTTAGGCTTTAGTCCCATATTCCTTAGTCCTTTAGTCCCCTAGTCATTAGGCCTTTAGTCCCCTAGTACTTAGTCCTTAGGTCTATATTAGAAGCCGCCTGCCAGCTACATACCGACTCTGGCAACTTCATCCCCCAGAGAGAACAAACGGAAATCAGGACCGAAATGGAGCGAGTGCAGAACGACCGTATAAAGCGGTTACGATCTAACGGCTCGTAACTTTCTTTGGCTTTCTGATGACGAGAAGATGGAGGCCAGTCGTAAACCGTGGACGTGTCCGCGGCGACGTCTCTGCGCCTTGTTTTACGGTGTTTTGATGATTTTCGGGGCTGGCCATCCCGACGGGGGTCCGTTTTTACAGCGTCCGAGCCGAGCACAAACAGGCGCCACGCATTCAATCTCACAGAGTGAAAGATAAAACTAGCACACATGATCATCGTCAGGATGCTAACTGTAGATTTTCACCTTATCTTTGGGTGACATCATATAAAGGAGATGTAAAATTTAATTCAGCTGAGAAATGCGTAGAAACATCTGCGTATATGCATGGTTGATGATGCCTTGTTTTTGATTGGTCATCAACAAGTGTTTCGTTTGTTGTTGTATTCTCCTATGTATTGGGCATTTTTATATATTTTTGCCCAGCTGGAAGTTATCATGTGTATGAAGACGAGCTGCGTCTGTATACCCAACCTTAGGAAGGGGATGTTTGGACGCCGCACTCCCTACGGTTTTTCGGGAATAGTGAGATAAAAAAACGTTGGGTTGCAGCCACGTGTTTGGGCATAAGTTACCCACAAATTGCATGCATTTGTTTACCTTCGATCATTTCAGGTCAGGTCACCAGGTCACGTCAAGCGACTCCGAACATGTCTGTTGCTGTGGCACAGCTACTGTATTTAGCCGAGCGGTTTAAACTATTCAAGCATCAAAGATTTAATCAAGCAAAAAATGCTAAATCAATTCTGATATATCCGATTTTGAATATCAGTGACCATCGGTGTCACGGTGACATTATATCAGGCCAATGCAATGATCATGCTTTTTATAGGTCATTTGTGATGACTCAGACACAATTTTGGCTGGCAGAGACCCCTGCAAATTTAGCTGAGGTTATCTGAGATAACCAGCACTTTTTGCCAATTACTCTTAACCCTCGCCCGGGTAGGGCAAAATCACTACGTGTTCGGGTGGGGGGGGGGGGGGGGGGAGCGGGGGGTACGACCCCCCCCCCTCCCTTAGCGTTTCGTCCCTAATTGAGCTAGAGCTTCGATTCAAAGACGAGCGTGTTGCCTGTGACGAGAGAAAGCCGGTGCTACCCGATTTGTTTAAGGTCTTGGGTCATTAGGTGACCTCTGAGGTCATGTCAATGACCCAAAAGTCATACAAATTGAAAATGCGTATAAATTGAATTCTATCGAGCTAGAATCGTGAATGAGCATACCATAATGCTTAATAGGTGCCAAATTCGTAATCAGCGTCACAAAATGTCCTAAAAACGGCCAAATTAAAAAAGGTCATGTCAGGTTATCTGAGGTTAGTGACCTCGGTTGACCTGTGGATGTGCATGAACCCACTGGAACATATAATTATCTCAAATGGATACCAAATTTGAAATTCGCGTCACAAATTGTCCTAGAAACCGCCAGAAGCCCCAAAAAGTAATCTGAGGTCATCGGAGATCAATGACCTCAGTTGACCTCTGTAAAGGTCAATCGAGGTCACAATATCAGTGAAAACCTCAACTGTCACCTGGAAACACCTTTGCATATGCTCCTGAACAACAAACACTCGGAAACTGCACAAGTTACAAGCATCGATCTGCGGGACGCCAGTTGCGCCTGACATGACCTTGAGAAACAGGTCATAGGTCACGGGTCATGTGGGTTAGAAATTCATTTTTTTCTTTCTTCAGAGTATGTGTCAAATTTTTCAAAAGTAGGGTACTGAAAGTTTCATCTGGTATTGTATTATATTGCATGATACTGGTACTGGTATTGTATGACGCCAAACGTCTTACAAAAGATAAAGTTGCTCAATTTTCAATGCATATCCATATATTGCCTAAACCGAAGTCGTATTCGTATTTTCAGGTGAAGATAGCCCTTGCTTCCAATTTAAAGAAATGTACCTAGCTGAACTGTCCCCTTTAAGTCGCGAAACATTTAAATTAACACGAATTTGAGTCACAATGTTAATATTCGTACCCTATGCTAATGCGAACATTAGGACGGGCAGACACCAGGAACAGCGCTATCAACGCCAAACTTCGGGTACCTTCTCCTACATCAATGGTACGTCGTTCGTGTAAAAATAAAGCAATTTCGTGGACATTTTCTAAAAGATATAGCAAATTTAGTGACGTCACTAAGCACGATTTGACGAAAGAAAATAAGCTAAACTTGAACAGGCCATGTTTTAACCCTCGCCCTACGGGAGCTTTTTTCACCTTCGCCCAACGGGGGGGGGGGGGGCCTGACAGGCCCCCCTGTTAACTTCCAAACCAAGCAACTTAGAGCAATGCAGTAAGAACCAGCATGTTGCCTGTCATGAGAGGAATCTAACAGTATGCGATTTTTAGGTTTCAGGTCAACGGGTGACCTTCCAGGTCAAGTGAATGACCTCGGATTTAATCGCCTCGCTCGCCTCGCTTGGTGTTCATGGGAACAGCGATTTTGCTCTTCAGAAAACCTCAAAATGAGAAATTGATAAATGTAAATGAAAAGGCATGTTCCTAGACCAGTTTCGGCTCAGAAATGCAAAAAAGTAATTATTTGTTCGTATCTTGTCCAGAAATGTCAAAAAAGTTATACAAAATGACGTCATCAGTTTCTTACACTTAGGAAGCCATCACTCAGTCAATAATGGAGATATTGCTTTGAAATTTGGTATGAGTATTGTCCATACTCAGTTCTCTCACATATATTCCGGTTTTTCTAATATCTTCGAAAATTTTGATTTTGTGGGGATTTTTTTCCAAAACAATCCGTTTTTTCGGGGTCAAAAACCCGAAATTTTGCAAATCCGAGATTGCCATTTTAAAGAGAATGACATTTTGTATCTTTGGTGAATTGAGTTTGCAATTTGCTTTAAAACTCTGTTTTCTAAAAAAATCACATATTTCTCATTTTTTTAACAACATGACGTCATCAAAACATTATTATCTCCCAAATTACTTAACCAATTTCAAAGAAATTTTTACAGCCTACGTATAATTGTTGTAAACTCAGCTACAAAAAAAAATGAGTAAGATGCACCCCATGTGTCAAAAGTTATTCAAGAAAAACCTCAGCCCCAGTAGGGCGAGGGTTAAGGAAATCACCGGGCTCTGGACGGGCCTGGGCTGAGAATGTTGAAGTAATGCGGGAGTCGCACAAGCTCAGGTCAGAGCTTAAACATATTTTAGCCAGCAGTTCACTTCCACAGCAACACACTGTTGCTGTGGCTGTGACGTTTTTTTGGTTAGCATAGTTGGTTCATTGTTTCAAATTTATAGTATGTAAGTAAATATACTATGATAATGATTGCAAATTTTGTGAAAATAATTATATGCTTAATCTGAATGGGCCGGACCGGGCCTGGGCCTCAAATTTATGAATTTGATCGGGCCTGGTCCGGGCCTGGGCTTGGTGTTCATGGGCCCAGGCCGGGCCGGGCTGGGGGTTGGTGGGCCCGTGACAAACACTGGTGTCCGGGTGGTCTGGTGCAGATGACCCCGGCCGAGGAACGGGGTGGGGGGTCTAAGATCTGACTGTGTTGCCGGGCAGTCCCACTGTTTAGCATCAACCAGCACTGCTTAAAATAAATAGCCTGGGACACAGGCGGATCCAACCTCTCAGTTTCGGAGGGGAACAATGGTCTTACGGGACCCCTATTTTTCTGAAACTAATCCATCCCACGGAAACAGAAATTTGAACAGTTGCTTGTTTGATGTAAGAATGCGCAGTATATTTTTTCGAATGAAAATAAGACATTTATAATTAAACATCATTCAGGAAGACTCGAGAACACCTGCTAAGTTCGCGCAGTACCATTTGGTCACGACCGATCCCCGCAATATAACTGTCTGCTGGGTTAAAGCGGATCCAACTCGGGAATATCAAAATAGTGACGTGCCTATGGTCAGGTATCATGTGCTGCTACACGCTGGGCTTTCCGACTGTAACCTGGGGATTCCAATGTCTCGCTTGCTGCGCTGAATTCCGTGGCGTTCGACTGCAGGCGACACGGACATGACACCTGACTGCACTTAAGAGTTATCCATTGAGGCTATTGTGCAGCTACGTCTGCAGTTATCGGTTTGACAAGTGCCGTCTGAGACTGAGCAAGTCTGTTGGAGACGAGTCCAGGATTGAACGCATGTTCGCTGTCTACGACATGACAAACCGACTTCTGTTTCGCATTGGAGCCCGTCGTCTGGAGTCACAGAGGCTAGATCCAGATGAATCCGGATGGATCCGGATGAATCTGGATGGATCCGGATGGATCCGGAGCTGGTGTCCTTCCAGTGACAGTCCAATCTCCGAAGGGCCTGGCGGTGGATCCCGTCGGTCAACGCATCTACTGGGTCACCGTTAGTAACTGGCAGATGACGTGCACCAGGGTCGATTACGACGGCAGGAGCATGAAGCAGGTGAAGTTATCGACACGACACTCGCCACCCGTGGCCGTTGCTTTTCCTGGTGCTGTCGTTTTCTCGAGGGACAGCGGGGGGGGGGGGGGACTGAAGAGTGGTTAGAGTCAAAGGGGATGAAGGCACGGATACTGTAGAGGGCTAAGTAAGCAGAGAAGCCGTTCGGCAGCTGGCTACCGACCAGTCATTGAGTTCGATCCATGTCATCTCCGACATCCAGGAAGACACCGAGAGCGCCATCAGCAGCGGCCCGGCCTGTCAGGACATCTGCTCATCAGGAGCTGCCAGGCCTGACATCCAGGAAGACGCCGGGAGCGCCATCAGCAGCTGCCCGGCCTGTCCGGAAGTCTGCTCATCAGCAGCTGCCAGGCCTGACATCCAGGAAGACGCCGAGAGCGCCATCAGCAGCTGCCAGGCCTGTCAGGACATCTGCTCATCAGCAGCTGTCAGGCCTGACATCCAGGAAGACGCCAAGAGCGTCATTAGGAGCTGCCAGACCTGACATCCAGGAAGACGCCGAGGGCGCCATCAGCAGCTGTGCGGCCTGTCAGGACATCTGATCATCAGCAGCTGTCAGGCCTGACATCCAAGAAGACGCCAAGAGCGTCATTAGGAGCTGCCAGGCCTGACATCCAGGAAGACGCCGAGGGCGCCATCAGCAGCTGTCCGGCCTGCCAGGACATCTGTTCATCAGCAGCTGCCAGGCCTGACATCCAGGAAGACGCCGAGAGCGCCATCAGCAGCTGCCCGGCCTGTCAGGACATCTGCTCATCAGCAGCTGCCCGGCCTGTCAGGACATCTGCTCATCAGCAGCTGCCCGGTCTGTCAGGGCATCTGCGTACCGAAGGTTGTGGATGGAGCAGTGAACGTCACCTGTTCATGTCAGGAGGGCTACGAAATAGTCCAACTCGAGTGCAAGAAGCGACACCCAGGTTACGCCGTGGTGGCCGGAGCCGTCTCACTCCAGGGCTGAATAGCTGCAGACAGAGCAGGTGTATGTACACCAGTGTTCGTCACGGGCCCACCAACCCCAGCCCAGCCCGGCCCAGGCCCATGAACACCGAGCCCAGGCCCGAACCAGGCCCGGTAAAATTCATAATATTGAGGCCCAGGCCCAGTCCGGCCCGTTCAGATTAAGCATATAATTATTTTAACACAATTTACAATAATTATCCTAGCATATTTACTTGTATCCTATAAATGTGAAACAATGAGCCAACTATGCTAACCAAAAAAACCCACAGCCACAGCAACAGTGTGTTGCTGTGTAAGTGAACTGCTGGTTAAAATATTTTTGAGCTCTGACCTGAGCTTGTGCGACGTGCGCATTACTTTAAAATTGTCAGGCTCAGGCCCATCCACAGCCCAGTGATTTCATTAAAGTTGAGGCCCGGCCCAGGCCCATCCCAGACCCAGCCCAGGCCCAGCCAAGGCCCAGCCCAGGCCCAGCCCATGGCGAACTCTGATGTACACTGTCCTCTCTGGCCTCACCAATGCCAGGTGGATTATCTCTGGGAAAGTGGCGAGCGGTTCCAGCTGTTCTGGCTAGGCGACGGCAGTCTGTTCCGTGGCGACTGGCCCCCGGGCGGGGTGGTGACCGATGTGCAGCCGGTCGTGCAGGCGACAGATACCAAGAAGATTATCGAGGTGGCTGGCGACAGGCACCAGCGGAACCTGCTCTGGCTGAAAACGGATTAACATCCCGGGTATGGCAACTTGATCGGTACGGAAATGGCGGCGCTGGCGGCGTTCGTTCGGAAATGGCGGCGTTCGTTCGTCAGGACATTGTTCGTGGGTAATTGGGAAGGCCAAAACCAGGACCTCACCGTCCACCGGTCCGGACGCAACTCGGTGTTTGTCGAGAAACACTCGCCAATACTGGCGCCGGCAGTGGGAAGAACTGCGTGGCGGGAGCGTCACCTGTTACCCTCGCGTCGCTACTGGAGCAGACATCGCCGAAATCGTTATTGACACGTCAGTGTCTGAAGATGAAAACTGGGGGCTGGACCAAATCATCTGGATTGGCCGCAACAACCGGGCATTAATTGTATCCTACCAGGATAGCGAACGTAATAATCGTCCGAATACACCTGCAGCCCGAATACAGAGGTATCGCGGTACTCAGCCAACTTTGGGAGATGCCGGCGGCCTGGACGTGCTGGAGGGCCGGGTGTACTGGACTCATCGCTCCAGGGGGCAGCTGTGGACGGCGCACACCGACACCGGCAGCGTCGACGTGCTCCTCTGGCGGTAACCGGCGGCCGAGGCGTACGCCTGTTGCACTCTCGCCGCCAGCCGCAGGCAGCCATCAACGGTTGTTACTACCATGGCAGCGGCTACTCTCACTCCTGTGTTCGAGGTCTGCGAGCTTTCGGTGACTTGGAACCGGTGCCACAGTGCACCTGTCTTAATGACATGATGTTACTTCAGGTGATCGCAAGACCTGCTAGCCAGTTTGGTCTCCAAGGGAAATGACTCGGTTAGCAATAATGCAATGACCATTAAGCTGCACGAGGTGCCCTGATGATACTTCGACACGAGCCTAAATGGAAAGAAGGACATCGCCTTCGATTGGCGAAATTTAAGCTTACTGGCCGAATCACCTGACTGCCCTGAGGATGTCTATCCCTGTAAAAGTGTTGCAATCGGCTTATTGTGGCGGTTTTTACAATTCCTGTTCGCGAACTAGCCAATTACCGCTGGTAATGTATAGAATGTGTAATAATAGAACGCCTGGGGTATTCTGGGGTAAGGTCAATCCATCTTTACCATAGGTAGTTATTTTATGCAAAATCGAACGATATAGACATATTGTTACGGTCTGATTTAGTTGCGCGTACTCTTGAGGAAACCGAGTGTTTTGTTAACAGTCTGGTTGGGAGGCGTATATACATCGGACAACTGATTTACGCCAGGCGCTCGTTGCGCTGCAGCATTAAAACGTCATTATCTCCCAAAGCACTGCATGAATTTCAGCAAAATTTTATAGGAATACGTATAGTTGATGGAGCATAAGGTACTGTAAGCTTCATGTCGATACCTATTATGCTCTTTGAGTTATAGAGAAAATCCGGAAGGGGGCAGATTCCATCCCCCGTAATTACTGTAAAGGTTACGTCAGGTTCGATTATGTTATAACAATTGTTTCCTACCACACCCGGAAAACGAACGTCAGTTGTCTACGAGACCCCCCCCCCCATCCCCCCCCCCCCCCCGTAGTGCAGCAGCGCAGCGAGCGCCTGGCGTAAATCATTTGTCCGATGTATTTACGCGGTTGGGAGTTGTCTCGTGCGCCGTGTACGCCGTAGTTTTCTATCTCTATTTATCTCGACCAATGAGAATTCGTGTTTAGACTGGATAATCTCTATATTGTGTTGCGAAGCAGTCGGGGGCGGTGCCGAGCGGTGACGGCACCGTGTTGCGCGGACGCGCGCCTGTGAAACTTAACCCTATTCCCTGCGGGCGGATCAAATGACATTAACCTGCGGGGAGGGGGGATTCTCCCCCTCCCCCAGAGATCTCGAGAACCGCTCGGTCGATTTCAATGGAGAAAACGCTATTCGATTAGTCATGACAAGGTCTTTCTTTTTGGATCCCGACATTTTTGTTTGTTAAATAATGGGGGGTCAGGGGCTAAAAAATACGAACAATTTGGGTGTTTTTTTAAAGGTTATTGCGGCCATGTGGTTTGACCAATTTTCATGCCCCAAACGTTTTTGAACTTCAAATGTACTGGTCTGCAATATATCAAAAGACAAGTACCAAAAGCAAATCATAGGCGTATTCAGGGGATGTAAAATGGGGGATTTCTGATAACAAATATGTGCTGTTCGTGATTGTTTGGGACGACATGAACGTCACATGTGGGCATTATATGCTGTAATTTGTTAAATGTAATATATTGCGCATAGGCGGATCCAGGAAAACAACTTGGGGGGCACCAAGCGCGTAACGCTTTTATCATCTTACTAATTTTAAATTGGACCTAATTTGAGGGAGGGTATCGCCTCCCATTGTTTGTACCTGAGTGCTCCTCTGCCCAAAATAAGTACAATCCCAGTATTTATGATGCATATGGCATTGCAAATGTTTCTGGCGCATTTATTGCACTGCAAACTACGAAGGAAGTAGTTTGGGGTCACTCAAGGAAACGCACAACCGCATTCGTAATGCCCTCCCCAAAACAGGAGCCTGGCACCGCCTCTGCTGGACCGATGTTTTCAAAATTGTGACACAACCCGCGCAATTCAATTTTGGGAAAAGTCACAGTTTCAAGCCGCTATAGGTAGAACGGTTTAGAAGCGGCAAGTGAAAAACCACCGGGGGGCAGAATCTTCCCCCGCAGGGAATAGCGCTAAAGGGTTGTTTTTAACAGGTAGTATCATCATCATGGTGTATTGAAAGCAAAACAAAAACAAAACAATGCACACGGAGATATGGTAGGAATGTGCAAAAGCACGTAAGTGCTTATATCTTGGCACCATTTCCCACTCATACACATACATATATAATATACACACACAACGCACATACACTACCCCCTCCCCTCCCCTCCGTGCCTCCCTCTGGCCTGGTTATACACATTAAACCACGGCCGTACAATAACCACCAATTGATCTATCTAACGTCACTTACGTCAAATGCATCATCAAACCGTGGCATTTAGCTGTCAGAACGTTTTGTAGTTCTTATATACTTCTGCACAGATGCAGCCACAGCCAAACCAGCAGCCGCATGCAAAGTATGACCGTACAAGACTACAGCTAGTTTGTCGCTAATACTTAATTTATTGTAATCTACTATCCAATTTAGAAGCGTTTTCTCTAGCTCTTCTCTTGGCAAAATATAATGAGGGCAGAAAAATAAATAGTGTTTGACTGTTTCAGCAATTGGTTCACAGTTGCAATGCGGTGAGTCAACCTGAGGGGAATTTATCCTGAACAAGTGAGTAAAGAAGTATCGTGTACTACTAAGTACTGAACAAGTAGTATCGTGTCTTAAATACACGCTTCAAGAAAGGACGACTGTAACAATATTAATGGGTCAGTGGGTCACTCAAGGAAACGTATAATAGAAACCACACATGTGCTGAAAGAAAATACATTTTATCTCTTCATATTGATGTTTCAAGGGTGTGGCTCGTGGCTCGTACAGTGGCTCGTATCATGAAACATAATTTCACCGACTTGGTCATGCCACTGCCTATCATTCACGTCAGAAAACATTGACTGCGATATGCTGCGTGCATGGCGACGCTCGAATGTATGACCAGTTGTGGAACGATACAGTCCATGGATCAAGGCTGGCTGACCTGCTCAGCTCCGACCCGACTCACTTGCGGCGGAATTTGCAATGCTTTGGAATTTGTCCATTTTCTGAACTTTTTGGGCCCAAAGAATTTTGCTCTCTTCATTTTTGTTCTGGAAATGTCCTCTCTTTTCACCTGATCTTACCGACATTGTAGTTAAAATAAAATCCAATTTTCCTGACAATGATTAAATATCCATTAAAAATAAGGAATTTGTACTTCCCTAGTAAAGTATTATTTCAAAAAATGAAAACTTAACTTTCTTAACAATACAATTGTACTCTCCTCCTATGGATTTGTACTCTCCAGAACCAGGTCATGTAATTACAAATCCAACACTGTTTGCGGCAGTCCATCTCTCCCTCCAGCTGGAGCGACATCGCGTCAGAAGGCACCGACCAGGCAGCTCCTCCAGCTGGAGCGATATCACGTCAGAAGGCACCGACCAGGCAGCTCCTCCAGCTGGAGAGACATTGCGTCAGAAAGCACCGACCAAGCAGCTCCTCCAGCTGGAGCGACATCGCATCAGAAGGCACCGACCAAGCAGCTCCTCCAGCTGGAGCGACATCGCGTCAGAGACACCGACCAGGCAGCTCCTTCAGCTGGAGCGACATCGCGTCAGAAGGCACCGACCAGGCAGCTCCTCCAGCTGGAGCGACATCACGTCAGAAGGCACCGACCAGGCAGCTCCTCCAGCTGGAGCGACATCACGTCAGAAGGCACCGACCAGGCAGCTCCTCCAGCTGGAGCGACATCACGTCAGAAGGCACCGACCAAGCAGCTCCTCCAGCTGGAGCGACATCGCGTCAGAAGGCACCGACCAGGCAGCTCCTCCAGCTGGAGCGATATCACGTCAGAAGGCACCGACCAGGCAGCTCCTCCAGCTGGAGAGACATTGCGTCAGAAAGCACCGACCAAGCAGCTCCTCCAGCTGGAGCGACATCGCATCAGAAGGCACCGACCAAGCAGCTCCTCCAGCTGGAGCAACATCGCGTCAGAAGGCACCGACCAAGCAGCTCCTCAGGCTGGAGCGACATCGCGTCAGAAGGCACCGACCAAGCAGCTCCTCCAGCTTGAGCGACATCACGTCAGAAGGCACCGACCAAGCAGCTCCTCCAGCTGGAGCGACATCGCGTCAGAAGGCACCGACCAGGCAGCTCCTCCAGCTGGAGCGACATCACGTCAGAAGGCACCGACCAGGCAGCCCCTCCAGCTGGAGCGACATCGCGTCAGAAGGCACCCACCAGGCAGCTCCTCCAGCTGGAGCGACATCGCGTCAGAAGGCACCGACCAAGCAGCTCCTCCAGCTGGAGCGACATCGCGTCAGAAGGCGACGACCAGGCAGCTCCTCCAGCTGGAGCGACATCGCGTCAGAAGGCACCGACCAGGCAGCTCCTCCAGCTGGAGCGACATCACGTCAGAAGGCACCGACCAGGCAGCTCCTCCAGCTGGAGCGACATCGCGTCAGAAGGCACCGACCAGGCAGCTCCTCCAGCTGGAGAGACATCGCGTCAGAAAGCACCGACCAGGCAGCTCCTCCAGCTGAAGCGACATCGCGTCAGAAGGCACCGACCAGGCAGCTCCTCCAGCTGGAGCGACATCACGTCAGAAGGCACCGACCAAGCAGCTCCTCCAGCTGGAGCGACATCGCGTCAGAAGGCACCGACCAGGCAGCTCCTCCAGCTGGAGCGACATCACGTCAGAAGGCACCGATCAGGCAGCTCCTACAGCTGGAGCGACATCGCGTCAGAAGGTACCGATCAGGCAGCGGCAATCCGAGAAAATAAGCCGGACTGGGAACAATTAATTTTCATGTCATCTGTTCTTGTCCTTGTCATTTAAAATACTTGTAAAAGTGTCACCAGCGCCCTTGATTACATCGAATAAGACTGATGGAGCTAAGGTTTTACAAAATGCAACGGGGTCACCTTAACGCACAGCTTATATCAGGAACGCTCTTTTCTGTTTCGTTTTCTTACCGTCTACCACCATTCATGTCGGTTCCACTAACCCACTTTTGTCATATTTGACTTTCTCAAACTTTCCCAAATTTCTGCCAAAGCTGCTAAATTGTCGAATAATGTCTTAACAATGTAACAATGTAATGACGACCCACGGTGCAGCTGCCAGTTCAAACAATGTCAACTGTAATAAAGTTTTGATTGCATATAGCTGATATACTTCACAGAAGCGAGGACAAACGAAGATCTACAGCCTTGAATCTATAACATTCGTAGTTGTGTAACGAATCTTTTTAAAAGCACGGTGGCGTCATCCAAGCCTGTACTCAATCAACCGGCACCAAATATCCTGCCGTGGACTTAAAATCCACTCGGACACCGTCCAAGGCGAGGACGGCGAGAGATGCTACCTCGTCTTTGCGCCGTCAAAGGCTCCATCAAGTGCCACTATCGCCGACGGGAAACTGCACAAAAACGACGCATGATTGCCAATACCAACGCAAACAAGGTTTTGCTGGCCGCGGCCGATAGCTGAGTGGATAAAACAATAAAGGAATTGAATTACTCTCTGTTGCCGACTAACAAAAACTGGCCACAGTTTTCCAGCATTTCTCTGAGCTTATACCGATTTCTAGGGCTTGTCTCGCTTACTTTAGGATGAGTGAAGGCGGCATAGCAATGCTTGTCATTGATATCTATTAAAAATTGTATGGTCACAAATACAAATTTCGTTGCGTTAGGAATAGCCAAACAAGTTGAAAAATAGAAACATTTTTAGAATTGTGAGGAAAAAACACCAACAACAGCCTTGCAGAGTACGTCATTGCCGTTTTCCAACGATATATGACAAATACATCTTGTCATTGTCATTGTCAGTTTTCGGCTATGTGCGCTGATCAAAATTGACCCGCTCGATGACGATGACCTTGAAATAAAATACCTGAGGAAATATATTTTATACACTGTCTGGCCTGAAGCAAAACTGTCACAGACTGACAGCTGTGGGGCCGATAATTCGGCCAGCAGGGGGAGGGGGGTCAGCTGTGGGGTCAACCAGTCGGCCAGAAGGGGGAGGGGCAGTCAGCTGTGGGGCCGATCATTCGGCCAGGAGGGGAGGGGGGGTCAGCTGTGGGGCCTACCAGTAGACCAGGAGGGGGGGGGGGGTCAGCTGTGGGGTCGACCAGTCGGCCAGGAGGGGGGGGGGGGGGGGCAGCTGTGGGGTCGAGCAGTCGCACTTGGAACAGACTCTATTAAATGTGAATTACGTATCTTGGCAATGTTGCATAATGTTAAATTACTCCAATGCAACCAACTCCATTACATGCCGACAACGTTTCAGGATTTTTTTCTCTCTTTCTCCTGCCAATGCACCCACAGACTTCTCAGTTTTACAATCTCATTTGATACCTCCAATCGATTGGGCAAGCTAGCATTCTCTCCGTGCCAGCCGTAGGTCTCCGGCTGGCTTAGTTGGATTACGGTTGACCGATTTTAAACAGGCCTCGGGGCGCCGTTTTGGTACACATGATGTCCATTCGGCGGACGATACGGACCGTTAATGTCGTGGGCACGGCACGATTCCGCGCGCCGAATGGCTTTGTTTTCTGTTGCGTTTCTTTGTCCGGCTGGAGGCGGCCGTGCCGGCCCAATTGTTGCTTGCCACCCGCGATCGGACCCGCTGAAAGGGTCGAGATGAGGCCGATTGAAATTGGATTTATAGCCTGGTATGCACTGGACAGTACGGCCGATTTGTACCGCCTATAGAAGCATCCCGCATTCCCGCATTATATTGTTGCATCTTATCAGAATAAACCATTTGTTTCTCGTAGGACATAATTTTGTTTTATTAATAATGTTCGTGCACCTTAGTAAAACTTGTTCTATGTCATGATCGACATAGAATTGGTAATGCTGATGATCATTTTACTTGTACGCCACCACGTGATGACAATCCGACCCGACACGCCGTGATCAGAGGACCTTGCTCTCTTCAGCGGTGAAATGTCAGGCTGCCGTGCGGCGCACGCTGTGTTCTGCGTCTTTGGATCGGGCCAGTAGTTTCTGATATGCAAAAAAATGGTGAGCACGTGCGCACGTGCAGATGCACTGACTTGTGGAAAGGTGGCGGCTGAAAGGTCCCTAACCCCACACCAAATTAGAACACAATCGGGTCGCGCGCGGCGCGCCAGTCTAACGGACTGACGGGTCGCGCGCCCGGTCGGCCGATGGGGGCACTGCCTCGTGACGTCGTGCGAGGCAGTGTCGGGCGTGGGCTGCGGCCTGTCTGGAGCGCCGGGGAGGTACCCCACAGCTCTCCCCGGCCGGGGCGGTAACCCCCAGACCTCCCCGGAGCCGGGACGGTTTTGCCCATCTCGCGGGCACCGTTCCGGCTTGGCCAGGCGGGCCGCACAGATGCTGATGATGCAATGTTCGTGGTCATGTGTGTATGTTTGATGTCTTTTTATTGAGTTTTCCGAAATATATATGTTGTGACCTGAAAAAACACAATCGGGTCAGCCGTTCCTGAGATATAGAATAGGGATGTGCACGTGCGCACGTGGTGAGTCACCCCACCCCTGACTTGTGGGACACTGGCGGCTGAGAGGTCCCTAACCACACACCAAATTTGAACACAATCGGCTCAGCCGTTCCTGAAATATATAATAGGGGTGAGCACGTACGCACGTGCAGAGGCACCCCACCCCGACTTGTGGAAAGGCGGCGGCTGAGAGGTCCCTAACCACTCACCAAATTATAACACAATCGGCTCAGCCGTTCCTGAAATATAGAATAGGGGTGTGCACGTGCGCACGTGCAGAGGCACCCCATCCCTGACTTGTGGGAAAGTGGCGGCTGAGAAGTACCTAACCACACACCAAATTTGAACACAATCGGCTCAGCCGTTGCAGAGTTTTTTTGCGAGAAAATACTTTTCAGCACCCCTCACGCGGCACGCGCCACGCGCAGTGGTAGTCATCCACATAAGTCGCCACTGGTCTCACACAGGGTAGGTTATATGGGGCTGCTCAGCAAAGAAGACCGCTTGTCAATCGGACGTGTAGTTGCAGAGATATGAGCTTCTCAATAGCGTCGCCACGGGTCGGTCGGGTCGGTGGTAAAGTGCTGACGTCCTTATGGATAAGGTCGGGGACAAAATGCTCCTTCTCATGAAGTACACGGGGGTCCAAAATGTCAGCAAAAATAATTACTATGTCATTCCTGTGAAAATTTACCAAGCGATCATGTCCTTAGAAATACTGATCGTCAAAACTACTTCAGATGTATTATTCACTTAATCATCATATTCAACACGTCAGTATGTATGTGCATTTACATTTTTTAAATTAGCAGTTTCACTTCAGCTCTTGATTGCCAATAATAATAAATTATATTATTTAAAAAATCCGACGAAAAAACAAATCCGGACGATAGATTCAACACGTGGGGTCACTGAACTAAAAATGCACCTGGGTCTTCAAGAATGGCCTATAATAGCCGTTTTCACGAATGATTTTGTGTTTGGGGCGATTGGGGCGTTCTTGCGTTTGGGGCGATTGGGGCGATTGAGGCGTTTGGGATAAATTGGTCTATAGCTCGTAAGAACACGGCTTTTCCAGTTGATTTTTGGTATCAATCGCAACTTTATGAATTAATTAATTTTTCTGGAAATTCCATTGTAATGATAACACCATAGTTTATTTAAAATTAACAATTTCATCTTAAACTAGCTCTGGTGTTGCCAGACGGCTGGGGTGTTTGTGCGACGCCATCTTGCTCGAATCCCGAAAGTGGCTGGTTCGGGAAATGGTCATATTTTGCAACGACATGGTTTTCAGGAATAATAGCTTATTTCAATGAAAACTAGATGAATTAGTCCATTCATATTTTCAGTCATATTCACTTTTGAAAGCAAGGATTAATGATAATTAGCTATTTCGTTTTGATCATTTGTTGTAAGATGACGGGAATGCTGGCTCCGGCTCTGCGCTGGCTCTGCGCAGGCGCCGCCGCCCGGTCACCATGGCGACGGGGCGGCCGGTCGCCTGACATCACGTTGCACACGTGGCACCGGCGCCGGCCAGCTGGTCACCATGGCGACCAACCGGCCGGTCGCCTGACGTCACGTTGCGCATGCGCAGATCCGTGGTCTGCGCCCAGAAATGACGTCCGTTCTTTCTAGAGCAGCCATTTTTTGAGTTTTCAGTACCAGTGGCTGCAGAAAGCCCACATGTTTCATGGGTATATAAGTGCCTTTTCTGAGGTCTTTTCAGCTTTTTGTGAGATTCATTAATGAATCAATTAATCAAATAAAAACATTTGGTGTGATTCGAAATTCGTAAGGATTGTTCCGGTTTTCGGAATCCAACGAAGTTACCGCTTTAAATTGGACGATCTCAGCGGGACGGAACGACGTTGAATTCTGGGTCTGTCTATGCTTTTGACATTTGATTGCGTTTTTCATCATAATGTTATATTTCTTTGCCATTAATATATTTTTTGCCAAATCGACCTTACTTTTTTCATATCACGAGATAAATAGTGAACTTTTAATATGAAACAAACAAAAAATGCAAGTTTTTGACGGGGAAGGGATATAGACACAAAATATAAAACAATGTGACGTCATCAAAAATTCCAAATTCAAATTTGTTAAAATCGGAGATCATCGAAATGTTGCCCAGTTCATTGCGATCACAACAATATCGGACGGCGGACGCCTGTACAAAATTGAGACGATCCTCGACTACTTTCAGTCGAAGTTCTCAAGTGGGTTAAAGCCGAAACAGAACCTGAGCTTATATGAAGCGGTTACCAAGTTCAATAGGAGGCTGGTGTTCAAAACATACAGCCCCATGAAGCCGGTCAGGTACGGTATGGTATCGGTATGGAAGTAGTGGTATCGGTAACAAAGTGTACACGCTGTCAGAATCCGGCACTGGCTATCTTCTAAGTTTCACTATTTACAGCGGACCGGGCAAAAACTCAAAGAAACAATGCTTCACTTGATGGAAAATACCTAAGAAAGGGTTACATTCTCTACATGGACGACTTTATAAGTGTCGCTGTCTCGACCTGCCTGCTGAGGCTGGACACGGGGACTTGCGGGACTCTCCGAGGCAGGGGCGGATCCAGGGGGAGGGCACAGGGGGCACGTGCCCCTCCCGAAACATCTGAGGAGGGCCCTTTTCGGTGCGCGTAGCGCGCCGAAAAGGGCCGACGATACCGCGCGAAGCGCGGTAGAAAAGGGCCTCTGGTAGAAAAGGGCCGACGATACCGCGCGAAGCGCGGTATCATGGGCTCTCTAAGAGACCACGCAAAGTGGTCTTAGAGAGTGTAGAGCACTTCAGAGGTCCTAAGAGCCAACAGGGCCCTCTCTGAAAGACCAGAGGGCCCCATGGAAGTCAAAGGGCCCCTGTCCAGGTCAGAGGGATCCTGGCTAGACCGAAAGGCCCCTGGGCGAGTCAGAAGAGCCCTGCACATGCCGAATGGCCCCTAGACAGCCATAGAGGGCCCCTGGGCAGGCCGGAGGGCCCCTGGGCATGTCGGCAGGGCGACAAAGCAGCCAGCGCAGTCCCTTTCAGGTCGAAAGGGTCCCTAAGCAGGCTGGAGTGTCCCTGGACAGACCAGAGGGCCCCTGGGAAGTTCAAAGGTCCCATGTGCAGGTCAGAGGGTCTGCTGGGCCCTTTCAATGATCGGGAATAGGGCCCTTTCAACGCTCGGGAGAGCCCTTTCAGTGGGTTTGAAAAACACCAAAACTCACACTCTCACACTATAGAACATTGTTTGGACGCCTTGATTATTTAGTTGCTAGGATTTGTTTTTCTCGTCAGATGTGACTCTGACTCGTAAGAAGATGGATCGACTCAACTTTGACTTGAGCAGCATCCAAGGGCGACTCAACTTTGACTCAAGCGACATCCATGTGGACTCAACTCTGACTCAAGTTGCGTCCCTATTTTTCTTAGCGACTCGACTCTGATTCAAGTTGAGTTGAGTCAGTTTTGAGTCAAATTTGACTCACCGACTCGGAGTCAAGCACTACCCTGGACACTACATTAGTCAGAAATAGCCCTTGACGGACCTGAAAAGGGCCTGCGCCTGTTTGAGAGGATCCTTTCCAGGTCTCAGATGGTCCTAAGCCGGTCTGAGAGGGCCTTTACTAGGCGACAGAGGACCCTATACCGGACACCAGGCGAGCCATTTGGGGCCGCCTGAGCCAGAGGCCTGGTCTGAGCCCTTTCAGGCCTGGCAATGGCTCTCTCAAATGGACGGAGGCCATTCAAGTCTGGCAATGGCTCTCTCAGGCTTAGACAGGGCCCTCTCAGGCCCATCGATAGTACACTCAAAGAGACTGAGGGGACTTCTCTTACCGACCTTAGGGCCCTCTCACACCGGCACAGGACCCTCTCAGCACGACCGAGGGCCCTTTCAAACTACCAGTGATCCTCCAGACCAGCATAGGGCGCTCTCAAGTCTTGCAAGGGCCCCTACAAGACTGACAGGGTGAGGGGCGTCACCGACGGGGGGTCGGGAAGGAGAGGGTCCGGACATCAACTCTCAGAAGGTGGGGGTCGACCGCCCCCCCCCCCCGAACGCACACACTTTTTCGGGGAAAGTTAACAATTTATCGTAAAAATTGCCTTTGCAACAGTCAAAATCCCGCCATTATTCCAAAGTTTAAAAACGGGGAAAATTTCGCGACGCTTCGCGGCATGACACAAGTTTTCGCAATTGCTTATACAAATTTGGAAATGGGAAAATTAATTCCATTAAATGTCTGGCAGAGGCTATTGGCGGCAATTGCTGACCCCAGGTCCCACTCTCTTCATAAAATATTAACTTGTAACCCTATTTGTAACAGGCTCCTGGCTACTCCTATTTGTAACAGGGGGGGGGGACGGATTTTGCCCCAGGAGATCTCGAGATCTACCCATCCGATTTTCAAAAATCAAACGGCGTTTGGTTCCCCCTCATCACGATCTACATTTCTAAAACAAAATCGACATTTTTGATAGGGGGCAACAGGGGGGCAACAAATACAAATTTTAGTGTTATATATCATCCAACACAGCTGTCATGTTTATCAACCGATTGTAACACAACCAATCTGGAATCGATAGATTGAAATGGAGATTTATGATTTATATATGGCGATCACTTTGGAAAATTCAAAAATCATAGGCGTGTGCAGGTCACTCAATATGTTCACTTAGATATAGAAGGCTAAGAGGAGATCTAATTGTAGTCTTCAAATTGTAAATAGTCAGCATTCTGGATATTTAAAGGGTATGTTTGAGTTCAATAGGGAAAATCGAGGTGAGGTCATCAGCATAAACTCATTATGAAACAAAGTAGGACTAGGCTACGACAGTCATTTTTCAGTAGAAGGGTTGTAGGACATTGGAATATGCTACCAGGGGATGTCGCTGATGCAGTGACACTTGCTTCCTTCAAATTAGATTAGATAAATACTTTACAGAGAAGGGATTAGTTCATAAATACTCGTGGGATTAGCCTTCTTTTATGCAGGTAGAGTAAGGTGATTTGAAGGGGCGAGACTGGTGGAGGGGGGGGGGGGGGTGCAACCTCGGATGGGCCCAAGAGGCTCTTTGTTGCACTTTTCTTTATGTCTTTATGTCTTAATATGGGGGTGAAGTAAATGCGGAATAAAACTATTTTTGTATGTTTTTTTTAATAAATGATATGGTATGTTATTGTGCCATTAGGAAAACACAGTTACAAATCATATTTTTCGCCATAGGCGGTACCAGGTTAGTGAAAAGGGAGGTCAAATAGGAAAAATATTAACCGCAGGCATGTTGCTACCCAGCACTATAAATATGTTACTGATCGTAGATAGTTCCATTTTGCATGTTGTACTTCATCATGGCGCATCCAGGATCCAACTGGAGAGGCGCAAGACTTTTTGATAAGTATATTATCCGCTATTATGATACTAACTAGTCAACAGTGACTATTTCACTTACAACTTCAATTAACATTGCTTATCCCTTTTTACCCTACCTGGACTCGCCTATTATCTCATAATCGTTCGTAGGGTACCCTGTGACGCGTTTCATCCGAAAACTGCAGTATGTTATGCCATTGTAGGCCCATGCATCTTAGTTTCCTTGCAAATAATATGACCCCCTTTCTTCCATTCCTGAGCGCGCCTCTGCAACACAAATGATTGTATTCCCTCTCCTGGCCTCATATGTGCATATATCATTATAAGTTACCGTTTATTGCGCCGTAATCGCTGGCATATCGTCATCACCATGCCAGTCACCCCCCTTTTCATGTGCCTGAACACGCCCCTGCAACTCTATATGTAATAAATTATTAAAATAATGGAAGGAGAAGCTATCTTTTACATCTTGATAGCTATAAATGCTCCTTACATCGCTCTATTTACTTCCCGCAGAGCATTGAATACTTCCTGGACCCCCCCCCCCTTCAAGCCCCTGAAACCGCCTCTGCCATGCAATTTTTATGATATTTCATTAACATCAACTAATTTGCACTTGTTGCAATCACCGTAAACCGATGTAAACTCCTTCACCACTTGAGGTAGTTAGGAAGAAACCGTGAAGATCGCATTTCCGTATTATCGCCAAATATCGCCGCCGAACCCTCCCAAAACCGTGCCCTGGACCCGCCTCTGTTCAGATTAAGAACTCTAAATTTTGACTCCAAATGCGGAATTCAATTCTAGGAAAATTCCAAAAATGTCATGTGCCTGCTCCCAGCCGTTCTGGAGATATCTGCGAAAAACATGAGGGGGGGGGGGGGGGGCGGAATCCCCCCCCTGTTACAAATAGGGTTAAGCGGGATACATGTTTAGCTAGTCTGCCGAGTTCCGAAAAGGGGACGCGAACGCAGAGACACGGGCATCGGCACCCGCGGAAGCTGCTCCAGCGGTGCCCAACTTGCTGGACCTGGAAGAGCTAATAGTGGGGGCCAAGCCAGGACCATCTTTTCAAGCCATCTTCCCTCAGGCTCCTACAGATCCACAGGGACCATTTATGCGCGGAAAAGTCGTTTTGCTCTTGCTGCTTCGAAACCATTTGCACTGTTGCCAGTTGTTTGTTACACTTCGGTACATATGCATATACAGTTATTATTATCATATATACTATTGAGCGCTGACTGCCACCGGTCATCGTGATTTACTATCCGAGGCTAGCTAATGTATATGAAAACCACCTTCATTTCAATATTTTGCATCATACCGAGATATGCAACCAGGAAAAGGGGTTACTTGAGGCTTGGCTCACTCACGTCTGGTTCGAATATTACAATTTCGTTTTCCACGACCTAAAATGCAATTTTTCACGCCGCTTCGCGGCGTCACATCGGTGGCCAGGGGCTCCGCCACAGGGGGGACGGGGGGACATGTCCCCCCCAAACATTTTCTGATTTTAACATTACGCCCATGGACGTTGCATGGCAAGAATCGACTTCAGAATGCCTCCGTCCCCCCCCCCCCCAACTTTCGGAGGTGGCGGCGCCCTTGTCGGTGGCCATCATCATAACGAAGCCATAGTCATCGTCTTCGGTTCGTCGTAACGCTTAATTGAATTAATACAATGTTAGCTTCTTATCCTCTACAAGGTCCATCGCCCTGTAATTCTGGGTTCTATCAGGCCAACCTGTAATAATTTTTCTGCGCTTGGCGGCGGCTAAATAACAAGTACCTACTGTAACATGAAAATCCACTGACATTACAAATGTTTGCAAAGGCTTAAATACACGCAGAACAATGTGGTTACATTTTTTCTCTCTCATTTCAGCCGACCCCCCACTTAAAAATTGTCGGCGACGCCCCTGCATAGGGCACTCTCAGGCCTGGCCTGACGATGGCCCTCTTAGGCTTGTCAAGGGCTTTCTCCTACCTGAAAATACACTCAGACCGACTGGAGGCCCTTTCAGACTCGCAAAACGCCCAGGGCCCTTTTCAGCTCGAGGGCCCCTTGAAGTATGATGTGCCCCTCCCGAAAAGTTTCCCTGGATCCGCCCCTGCTCCGAGGTAACCGTGGCTAGCGAAAGCAGTGTGGAACGGGCGACGTGACTAAAGAGGGGACGGCCCGGGACAATATATTGCCGAGTCCAACAGAGTACATGTCATGGTACTCTGTTGGAAGGGTAAAACATTGGATACTCGACACATTTTCCAGGACTATCAAAACCGTTGTCTATTTTTGAAAATTGGTGGTCAATCAGATCCGGAGTTCTGAGGAAAAACAAAAAACAGCCTCCTCAAGGAAGTTGCGTTACGGAAAATATCCCGGTAAATAACACGTAAAAGTTCGATGAATCAGCCGCAAATTTAACCAGTTGATTTATATTATGTTATACACCGCTTCCAAGTTTGATATTTTGCAGGTGTTTATAATAAACAGCTCTGTTGTCCACAAACACACTTCTAGTAAACTCCAGAATGCATTTCAAATGTGTGTTTAATGCCGACACTTATCCGTAATAACCTAAACATGACATGTTAATATCAATATGTCCTAAACATGATACACATTCCTACGTTGCCCTCTAATAAGAATAATCCGGGCAGGAGAAACCCCAGCCCAGCCCGAGTTGCAAGCCTTTGTCGTTTCCTTTCGAGCAGCTCATGTTATCACTCACCCCTGCCAGCACCGCGCTGCCAGACCACTATCACCCGACGTCATCCCTTTCCGCTGTTTGGCTGTAACCCACGCTCAATCGGCCCCATTTCGGCGCACAATTGTCGAAGATTGCATTTCTGATCAGGCTGCGTTCAGATGAGCTGAAGCCGAGCGCATTCTTGCCGAGCTGCGACAAGCGGCTGAGTGTGCCAGGCTGGCGGGTTAAGTGTCATCCCAGGCACGATTTACGACACTGCGCTGTGCCCGGATCGTCCCGTTCTCGACTGATGAAGGCGTGGGGTCGGAAAAAAACACGACCGCTCGCTGTCGCAGAATCCAGATCGCGGGATCGGACGACACGGTCACAAATACAACGCAGGCGTGTCAATTTAGCTGCATTAGGTTTGTTTTCATCGATGAAAGAGATCGAGCTCTTCTTGGCGATGACTGACAGAAAATGCTGATGCATAGACAAAAGCAGTG
>JAXIVJ010008541.1:0-40000 GCA_036785665.1 Chirona hameri
AAATTAATGGTCTTTTCAGAAAGTGTAGTCAACACCAGAAACGGGAAGTAAACATGTTAGCCGCGGCGGCCGGACCAGGCAGCGGGTGGCGGGACCATGGTCGACGGGCGGGCCCCATCACATCCCTGTCGTGCAAGTTCGGCAGTCGGCACCCTACACGGACTCCTCCCCGGTGCCTCTGACTCCCCGGTGCCTCTGACTGACGAAAATGCGTTCTACTAATGGACGACATTTACTTACATGTGTGAGTGCTTTACAGATATATCCGTTTTTGTATATCATTTTTTATATTATATTTTTTTCCCTCGAAAAGACAAACTGCAAATGAGTAAGCGTAAGATCTTTTCCATTTTTTATTATTAATCTTTGGCGCTCCTGTAGACCCACGGCGCCCCCTTGACGGCGAAACCCCCCCCCCCCTGGGTCAGCCGCCTCCCCCCTTCGAAAAAAAATCCTAGATCCGCCCCTGGGCCCATGCCATACCTGTCATACTGCATTTCCCATCCTTGTAACGTGTTTTTTCATCCGTTTTGTTTGGACCTTTCAACACTTGGGAAGGGGCACTTTCAGCGCTCGGGAAGGGGGCCTTTTCGAGGCGCCACACCCCCCTGGACGAAATCCTGGCTACGTGCCTGGATGGGGCTACTAAGCAAAGAAGACCACTTGTCAATCGGACGTGTGGTTGCAGAGATATAAGCTTCTCAAAAGCGAAGCCACGGGTCGGGTCGGGTCCTGCCGGGCCGGGCCGCTCATATTCGATTTTTCCCATACACCACCAGTAGCGTACCCAGGATTCACTCCAGGAGGGGGGATTTTTTTCTCAGGGGGGCATTAAGTACCCCACCAAAAAAAAAAACTCACCGGATTTGGCCCACTATATTTTAGAAAGGGCATATTTCACAATTTCGCTCGTTATCACTGGTATCCCTTCATCGACATAAATGTTGTCGAACATTCTAGATCTGGCAGCATTTTGATGTGACGGGTTTGTGGCGCATCTCTTACAAAAATGGTTTCTCGATTTTTATAGCGAACACAGCATATAGCGTAAACCGAAATTTGTGACGCTGTGGTTGGTGTTGGATCTTCGTCGTTTTAAGATTAATCTTTGAATACCTATTATCTGATACCAAAGGTTGCCATTACCATAAGCTACAATGTCCAAGGCTGTGGCAAACAGAGGCTCCCGTTGGGCCTTGGATTTTACGGTGAAAGGAAGGAATGCAGATTTGCCTGCGCCACCTGGCTATAGCCTGTCGGTGAACCAGTCTTTGGAAGTGAATAGGGCTAATGATGCAAGTCTTGTAACCAAAAGAGCATGGGACCTTGCTCTGTCCCCATTGAAGCAGGTAAGATGTTTGTGGATGATTGTATTGTAGGTGTGCGCAGGTCCTAGGATTGCTTTGAAGCCAGGGTGCGGAGTGGAAAATTCAGCCTAAAAATAACTGGAGTGGAAAATTGAGCCTAAAAAAGACCATATGATGTACTCAGCCTTTTCAAAACTCACCCATCAGAATCAGCTGTTACAAATGGCAATAGGTACTTTCCTAACCTGTTTTTTATCCACAGGTTAATATTAGCATTATTAATATCAGTGTTAGGGTTATAGTTATCCAATACATCTTGATTTGGGGAGTGGAAAATTCACAGTAAAACTGGGGAAAAGAGTGGAAAAAATATGCACAGGGTGTCATTTTCCACCCAAATTTTGCAATCCTTGGACACTGCTGAGTGTACTGTGTGGTTAAAGGGACTATCCCACCTTAACATTATATTTGAGTTGAGATAGCCATTTTGATGGCTTGGCATTGAAATTAAGTATGGTAGCAATTAAAATAACCACAATCATCTAATTATAAAGATATTTGAGTTTGATTTTGACATCTGTAAAAAATAAGGCCCATGTGTATTTGAATAGGGCCTCTAAACCAACAGTGTCATCTCTCTTTATCCAACTGGTAATGATAGTCAACTTATTTTAAGGTGAACCTTGGAGATATTTGCTATGTTTCAATGGTTTGGTAATTGGTTTGTTTTGTATTCAAAGCGCCAGAATTGTCTTGAAATAATTGTGCCCATACTTTGGCAACATAAAGGATTTCTGTGTAGCTCTCTGGAGCTCAATATGACGTCATCAACCCAAATATTAAAACTTAACTTTATATGAAATTGAGCACTGTTTGCAAGAAACAAATGTCATAATCATGTTCGGCAGCAATTACTTCATATTTTGCACCACAAGCAGCATACATTTGACAACTTTTGGGAAGGTGGTACATTCCCTTTAAATGACATATCATAATGGCATACAATCACATTCTTGCCAAAGCAAGTAGGTACAATTTTGACAGGAGCTAAATACACAATCTCTGGGCCCTCCAAAAACTGGACATTTCATGTTATTGGTGGTGTATACTCTCAAAAGGTATCAATACACCACCAATAGGATAAATCTGGTATTTACAATATCTGCTTATATTACACTATCTGCTGTTACATCAGTTTCACATCTTTTCTCAGTTGCCCTCTAGTCTAGTTTAAATGATGCCATATATTAACGAAATAAGTGCAAGAGAGTAGTGCAAAGTTGAGTCTCTGTGCCCACTGCCCATCTGATGCTGCACATCAACATCATCCAATAGGGTAAAGATCCAATCTTCAGTCACATCCAATAGAGTAAAGAGCCAATCTTCAGTCACATCCAATAGGGTAAAGATCCAATCTTCAGTCACATCCAATAGGGTAAAGATCCAATCTTCAGTCACATCCAATAGGGTAAAGATCCAATCTTCAGTCACATCCAATAGGGTAAAGATCCAATCTTTAGTCACATCCAATAGGGTAAAGAGCCAATCTTCAGTCACATCAAATAGGGTAAAGAGCCAATCTTCAGTCACGTCCAAGCATCATATTTTCATGCTATCAGGGTGTAGATGATCCCAAGTATCCCAAATCACTAAAGTACTGATTAACTATTGGTGATTTAGTGCATCAGTATTGTCTATAGCCTGATAACATGATAAGTCATACATTTGGTTTGACATGTCCATGGTTGTGGTCATTAACCCTTCCAGTCAAATACATTTTAATTTTTGTACTTTTAAACATACTTCAGACTTTCTAATCTTGGCAAGTATTTATGAACCGATCTCTTCTCCATAAATGGCCTATCCAGTTTATTTGTGAATGAATCTACAGGCCCCTCTGGTGACCGAGTGAAGGCCCCCTGGGGCCGAAGGCCCTAGTGTTTTAGATGGTGTCCGGCGCCAGCAAAACACTTTACGTCGCATAAAAGAACGCCCACGAACCTAACAAAGTTGTAACACAAATAAATAACAGCACTTGCTTGTCTGTTAAAGACATGTATATTTAAATATGTACAAAGGGCCCCAGCCAGTGTGGAGAGGGCCCTCTACCAGCTTTTAAACGGCTCTGCCGATCTGCAGATGGCCCCTGCCGACATTTAGAGGGCCCCTGCCGGTTGTAGAGGGCCCTCTGTCGGCCCTTAAAGGGCCCTGCCGATCTGTAGACCGACCTGTCAATCTGTAGAGGGCCTCTGCCGGCATTTAGAGGGCCCTGCCGACCTGCAGAGGGCCATCTTCCAGGCTTTATGGGCTCTGTTGATCTGCAGAGTGTCCCAGCCAATCTGTAGAGGGCCCTCTGCTGACCTTTAGAGGGCCCTGTCGATCTGTAGAGGGCTCTCTGCCGGCCTTTAGATGACCCTGCCATCATGTAGAGGGCCCTCTTCCAGCCTTTAGGGGCCCTGTCGATCTGCAGAGTGCCCCAGCCAATCTATAGAGGGCCCTCTGCCGACATTTTGATGGCCATGCCGGCCTTTAAAGGGCCCTGGTGGCCTTTAGAGGGCTCTTCCGGCCTTTAGAGGGACCATCCAGCCTCCAGAGGGCCCTGTCGACCTTTAGAGGGCTCTGCCGGCCTTTAGAGGGCCCTGACGATCTGTAGATCGTCCTGCCAATCTGCAGAGGGCTTCTGCCGGCATTTAGCGGGCCCTGTCGACCTGTAGAGGGCCCTGCCGACCTATAGAGGGCCCTCTTCCAGCATTTAGGGGCACTGTCGATCTGCAGAGTGTCCCAGCCAATTTGTAGAGGGCCCTCTGCTGGCCTTTATAGTTTAGAGGGCCATGTCGATATGTAGAGGACCCTCTGTCGGCCTTTAGAGGGCCCTGCCGATCTGCAGATGGCCATCTGCCGGCCTTTAGAGGCCCCTGCCGATCTGTAGAGAGCCTCTGCTGTCCTTTAGAGGGTCATGTGGTGGTAGAGGTGGTCTGCCGGACGAGCGCCGGTGAGGCTCTCGAAGGAAGGAAGACCAGTCAAAATTATCATTGTTTATCAGTGTATGCTAGTAACGCCTGAGTACAAGGCTTTGCCAATGTACGAGTATTAACCCAGCATTGGCTGGGGTCTCAGCTGAACGCCATTGGCTAGGGGGGGGGGGGTCGTTTTTCACCATCCCCCTGGTTATCTTCCTAATCAATAACCGCAGCGTCGACCTACAGAGGTAGCCAAATATCTCGTATGGACACACATCCGGACAAACACGTTGAACCGTACTTTCCTGAGCGACACCCCAGTGGAAATCTTCGAATTTTGAAGAAAGAAAAAACATGTCAACATGTTTCTCATCCTTCTACGATTTTGAATTGGAAGCGCCTTGACGAGACAAACACGATGGCGTACAAAATTAGTGCCTTATCTTCATTAGGTAAAAAGTTATTTGCGAAAGACTGTTTTGCCTAAAACAGTTGTTTTGACATTTGATGACTTGTAGCCTCAAATATTAACCTGAGCTCAAATTTGAGGACACAAATTGATTGCATATTTAAAGAGCTTTCAATTTTTGTTGTTTTCGTTTGTTCCTAGCTATCATAGTTCCCGAGATATTTGGGAGTTTCTGGAGCCTAGAACTGAAAAATATGACCTTTGATGACCTCTGGTGACCTTAATATGGAGCTGACCTTAAAAAAAGACAGATATACCTTCGATATAGCTTGTCTCGAGCTATCTAACTCCGTTTTCCGCTTGTCGCTGCGTTGCGTGATTTTCGAGATCTTAGGGGGGGGGGGGGGGGGGGGGGGGGGCGGAATCCGCCCTCCTCAAGTGCGTGTAATTATCAGAGGCCCTCCATGGCGCGTGTTAAGATATGACTCTATCGTGTTGTAGAAACCCCTCGTATCACAATGTGGTGTATTTTGTTCAAGAACATTTCTAGGCAAACGATATCCAAAGTTTTCTGTAAATCAAGCTATAAGTAGCATGTTATTTCGTTATTTTGTAGAGATTTTGTAACTTCATCGTACATGTGCACAATTTGCATGTACGTACTGTGTTGTTTTCTTAATCCGAATTGAAGAAGATTCAGGATATTATTTTGATTAACCCGCGCCCTGCTGGAGGTGGCAGAATCTGCCCTCCCCCTCCCTGGTTTTCTCAATAACTTGAAAACAATGATAGATATTGACGTCAAACTTTCAGTACCTTATGCTGCATCAATTCTACGCCTTATGACAACATTTCAATGTAAATGGTGGAGTACTTTGGGAGATAATGACGGTTGAATGACGTCATGCCAGCCATTTTTGGCGGAAAAACAATAAATGTCTGCAAAATCGTAGAAAATCGAGTTTTGAAGCAAATTGCAAAACAACGCCGAAAGAAAGGAAATGATATTATATTGAAAATGTCTATCGCGGATTTTCGAAAATTAGTTTTCGACTCCCAACAATAAAATAAAAAATATTTGTTAGTTGTCGAAAGTTATTTGTCGTTGTTTTACACCATAAAACATACTGTGCTGTTTTAATTGTGTGGTCCCCCCTTGGTTACGAGGGCCCCTCTGATATAATTTGCCCCCCCCCCCCTGGGAGAAATCCTGCCTACGCCCCTGACTGATTGTATTGCTTTTTAAATTACTATCATGTACAAAACCCTTCAAATGAAACCTGTCATAGCCTTGTTATGTGTTGTTGGGGTCCAGGTTATTCAGTTGCTCTCAAAATAAGGTCACAGTCAGGTTAAAGGTAAAACACGAGGTATTTGAGTTGATGGACCATACCTCCCATACAATGCCTTATATTGCGACTATTATCGCACAAAGTGCTCTCAGAGGTATAATACATATCCAACATAAGCAAAAGTGAAATTGTAAGTAAACGTTAAGGTCAAGGTCAGGTCACAAAAGGTCACTATTGGCAAGGGGTCTGCGAAAGTCATACAACACATGTTTTATGGGTTATTTTACACGTATAATTTGATATTAGTAGCTATTTTTACAACTTGACCCCATATAATTGTCCTTAGGTGAAGTTCAGGTCAAGGTCAGCTCACATAAGGTAAACATTTGAAATTGATTAATCTTAATAAAAAGGCATGTTTATAGACCAATTTTGTCTCAGAAATACATTGGTCGCATTTATTTGTCTGTATCTGGTCACTAAAGGACAACAAACTCAACTTAAAATGACGTCATGAGTTACTCATACTTAGGGAGCCATAAGTCAGCCAAAAATAAAGATATTGCTTTGCAATTTGGTTTGGATATCGTCCATACTTGATTCTCCATTACATATTCCGGTTTTTTGGATGTCTGATAATTTTGATTTTGTGGAAATGTTTCCGAAACAAATTCATTTTTTTAGTGTTTGGGGTCAAAAACTAAAACAAAATGAAATCCGAGATGGCCACGTTGAAGAGAATGTCATTTCCTTTCTTTCGATGTTTTTATTTGCAATTTTCTTCAAAACTCGATTTTCTACGATTTGTAAAACATTTATCGTTTTTCCACCAAAAATGGCATGACATGACGTCACTAAAACGTAATTATCTTCCAGAGTACTCCACCAATTTCATTGAAATTTTGCGAGAAGACTTAGAATTGATGCAGCATAAGGTACTGAAAGTTTCACGTCGATATCTTTCATAGTTTTCAAGTTATTGAACAAATCCGCGAGGTGGGGGGGGGGGCAGATTCTGCCCCCCCCCCCCCAGCGGGGCTTGGGTTAATCATCATAAAGCTGAAAGGCTTTCAAGGGAGATAAATATATGTTCTAGATCTATCATTTATTTGGCATTCCGGTCATAGGTGTATGAACACACAGTTGGGCCATGCCCCCTGCCTTTTTGGCCATCTTTTTCATCAATTTTACTTTGTGAGAGTAATGCCAAGGCACACCAGATTCGCGAAAATGAAAGGAGCTCAAATCTGCACAGAAATCTTGCATGGGGCGATCGAGTTTCCCCTCAAGACAAGATCAAAGTTTCGCTGGCCCCTTTCCATCTCCTACGCTCCTGATTCTGGTTCTTAAAACACAAACCTCAATTGTCAGCCATTAATTGTCAGCCGCGAGTATTGTGGCCCTGCCAACTTGCAGATATGTTGAATGCAAGCTTCTAACCAGCAAGTGCAAGTGTTCAATTTGAGTCTGACACTTGCACAAGCTTTCTCAAGTCAACACACGTCACTGACACACACTGGTTCGCCTGCAGATCCCGATGAATCTGTTCATCATGTACATGGCCGGCGACTCCATCTCCATCTTCCCGATCATGATGATCGGCATGATGCTGCTGCGCACCGTGAAGGCGCTCTTCTCCATCCAGCAGACGTTCAAGCTGATTGAGGGCGACCACGCCATCCTGCAGCGGTTCGTCTACCTGATCGGCATCCTGGCCGGCATCGCGCTGGCGCTCTACAAGTGCCACTCAATGGGTCTCCTTCCCACCCACGCCTCCGACTGGCTGGCCTTCGTCGAGCCGCAGGAGCGCGTCGAGTTCGCGTTCGGCGGCGTCAGAATGTGAACCGGGCGGGGAGCGGGATGTGAACCGGATGTGAGCAGGATGTGAGCAGGATGTGAGCAGGGTGTGAACAGGGTGTGGACAGGATGTGAGCAGGATGTGAACAGGATGTGAGCAGGATGTGAACAGGATGTGAACAGGATGTGAACAGGATGTGAACATGATGTGAACAGGATGTGAACAGGGTGTGAGTGATTGTGAGTATTGTGAACAGCATGAGAATGGTCGTTTAGAGTGTGACTGCGGCGGACACCGCGGTGCGCGAGGGGTTTGAGATATGTGGGATGTTGGTTTGCATGAGTGCGTATCTACCTATCGTTCTTCGTTCTATCGTTCTATCTATCGTTCGCTATGGGAGGATGGGTTATTTACGCAATCAGAGCGGGCTGGCTGGGCACATGTTTTGTGTTGTCAGTGTTTATGTTTGATGTGTTTTTCTGTATGCATTATGTATGTCAATCAAATCAAATATCGTTAGTGAGCGTTTTGAACCAATTAATCAAATCAAAACTACTGTACGTTGTCATTCTATCGCCTGAAGGACGGTAATTGCTACTTTTTTGGGGACAATTCGTAATATGAATTATGTGTCCTGGCAACCATTGTTTTGGGAATATGATACCAGCAATCAGCATGCCTCCATTGCAGTGCGTGGTATTTCCATCGCGGATTAATGACTATTGCTTTCTGCTTGACGATCTTTCTTTGGCAATGCATTCTGATTCTGGCATTGTAAGTTAATTGCGATAGCCATCTTCTCTCCATTCCTTTTTCGTGTCCATGTATATACCAAATATAAACCGAATATACCCCACGTGGTTTTTTAAAGCCTTATTTAAAGGAAATAGTTCACCTTATAAAAATTTTACCCAACACGACTTGATTATATTTTTTAATACAATTTATTTTTATATTGTCAAAAATGGCCTTATATCGCGCCGAATCAGGACAGAAGGCCGTACAGTTTTATTGTTTATCGAAACTATATGCATACTCTGAGTCAGAGTCCCGACGTCACGCGAATGTAAACAATGGTTCAGCCAATCAGATTCGAAAGTAGTCGCGTAAAGATAGACTCGCATTGGAGATGTGGCGGCCGGCGATCGCTGGCTAGCACCAGCTGCAAGCTGATTGGCTGATGGTATAGCCTCTGCCCGGTCTAGAACCAGTACAACATTCTTTCGCCAGCACCGCATTCCTTCGCCAAAAAAATCAAATATATTCGGCTGGAAAGTCTTTTCAGTCAAGAAAACTTGCAGATAGGGGTTTCCCAACACGGGCTACCAAACTGCTATCTCAGTTTAAAACTAATGTTGAGGTGAACTATTTCCTCTAAGGATGTAGTTACTATGTACCATACAAGACTTGCCATTTAGTAGTTGCAACTTTTAAAATAAAAATTGCCTGGGCAAAATATGGCGCACAAAAGACAAAACACATTGTATCACTTACCGCCACGCATCAATTTGTTTTCATAACCGCCGTATTGCTTTCTACACAACTATATTGCCCATTTGTAGATGTATTTGAACAAGATCCACTCTTTGGAGTGGCTTTTCACAAGTTCACGACAGAACATTGACACATATAAGACGCAGCCATGGTGAACTTGCATACCTACACAGAAAAATACTTCACGAACAAAGATACACGTACATACATGCAAAAGATGACTGTTGATACACACCTGCCCATTCACCTCCCCTAGCTTGACAACAGTATTTGTCTAACTTTCGCCCGGTAGGATAGCGTTCCTGGCTCTACATTTAGCTCGTTTAGACTAGTCACGCCGCGGTAGCATAATCTCCTTCTACCTGCCTCCATGCGAATAGAGGGGAGCGTAAGGAGGCCAGCTCGTCTTGTGTCGTGGTGGTGACGTTGGCAAGCCCGGTATCCTATCGTGCTTCTGAGGTACTCAGGCTGACCTGTCACGATGGTGCGCTCTACAGCACATACCGTGTGGTATGTCACCAGCTGTCTTGCAGTCAACCACTTAAGCTGTTTGATGGTCTCAGACACGCTATCGCTACGTCTCTTGCCAGTCACGTTGCTTTACATGGTTTTCCTTTACATAGGTATTTATGATTAACAGTTTTTCATTCTCATCAGTGTCACTTCCTGATCACTAGTACGGTTAATTTCAGCGACCTATCCTAAAGTGTCACCATGGCAAAAGAATTACATTCCCCAGCCAAAGCCGGTAGAGCAAATAAAAAGGTGAGTAACTTTAAAGTAGGCTTAAGCCCAGGCTATGCATGATTGTCCCACAAATCATGTGCATGTTGTCTGTGTTTGCAGAACTTCTGTGACGATCTGCAGATCACACAAGGAAAATGGATAAACCACTGCATTTTTAATTGATAAACCAATGCATAAATATCTACCAGCTTCAACAAGTTTCAACACTCACAATTTTCTCAAATGATTCTTCATTCATCTTCCGCCATGATACACAGAACAAATTATTCCAGCTTAGGTCTATTGTACACTACAATACGTGAAATCAAGCAAAATGATATAAACCCTGCATCTTGCAATCTTTGAAAACAACAAGAAGTTCAGAATTTTGAACTTTTCATTGTTCCATCCATGATGTGTCTGCAGAATTTCCTTGATGTTTCATCCAGGATCTGCGTGATGTGCCAGTGTAGCTCACCAAATGCATTTACTATCAGCTGAACTTGCTCTGTCACACAAATCCCGATAACTTGGATAACACTCATGCTTTGCGGAAAATCATACTTAGTGTAGCCTGGGCTTTATTTAAATCGAGGGTAGTTTCCAATGGCCTTCAGAACATAATGATTTAAATTTATCACACCATGATTCATATTGTTTTATCAATGTTTTCTCACATGATAGCTTGCAGTGTTCACATCATCATGCTTTGAAGGGCAATATTTTCAAGTAAGGGTGAAGGACCATAACAATAATGATAAAGACAGATGTGTTAGAATACTGGATTTCCCATGCTATTGGTAGTGTCAGTGAATCAGTGTTTTAGTGCATTATTATCATCTTCACAGCCAATAGAATCAAAAGGACATATTCTGAATCATAGCATTATTGTTGTTAACTCTGATTTGTCCCCCTTACCCAACCAGGAATTGTGTGTGGATAGCATGTGGGCCCACTGTGGCCACATGAGGCTCCTGTGCGGCCGGAGTGGGCCCACATGCTATCCACAAACAATTCCTGGTAGGGTAGCTAGTCTTTGAAGTTCCCATGTAGGGTGAACAACCGTAATGATAAACACATCATAGCACTGGACTTAACACTGCTAATAACACTGTAACACAACACTGCTATTGACAATGCAGATGATACTGACTCACCGATAGCATGATGTCCTGGGTTTTTATGTATTCACATTGCATTCATTTAACCTATTTAGAGAATTTAGTGGAAGGACATTGTATGATAAGAGGTTTCTAAGAAAACCAGTTTTGTGCTCATATTTGTATTTTTGTGCTATATATTTGTCTGTTTTAATAAATACTACTCCATCTTTGCAGAAAGAAGAAATACCCTTGCCACCAATGTCTTGCATACTCTGCATTTACGCACTGGGTTTTATGGTAAGTGTAATATATATGGGCTATTTTATATTTATTAATTGGTACTATTGGTCTGTGGATAAGATGCCAATGTCAACAAGTTCCAATTGTTTTTGCTGACTGCTAAATTTTAGGACTCTTCACATCCTGATTAGGTGATGAGCTGTTGATAGTACATATTTCATATTGTACATTGTATTCCATAATTCACAACTGAAAAATTATTTGACTGGCAACCAAAAAGTTATGGCTCATTTCCTTTCAGCAGGAGAGGAGATAAGACACAGGCCGGGCAATCTGGTGTGTATGTGGACTAGTTCCTGTCGGACCCCCTCCTGTGCTACTGCTCCTATCGGACCCACTCCTGTGCTACTGCTCCTGTCGGACACCCTCCTGTGCTACTGCTCCTTTTTTTGTTCATGTATTTGCGAATCATTCCATATAAATGGCTTAATGTTCGATTCGAGTGAAAGGGATACAAGTTGGGCGATACAAACGAAAAACACGACAGACAATTTAAAACACGCATCGCACACACACAATAAATCGTGGTAACTATGTTAATACAACGTACGAATTCAAGCTTTCACACACCGTCGTCACAATTTGCGAGTTGGTATTTTAGCACGGCGAGGCTCCAGGAGGCTATAACGGCCGGCGTCAGGTGGTTCCAAGACAAGGCCGCCCTATAGGAAAAAGCCCTGCGCGCCATGGATAGCCGGAAAGCGGGCAGCTCTAGAGCACCAGCCACCGCAGCCCGCGTGAGGAGCTCACTCACAGCGGTGTGAGGGATGAATAGCGATCGGACCGCTGCCGGGGCGCGGGGATCGTTTAAGGCTCTGTAGACGCCGATACAGTCGCGGCGCGCAACGAGGTCGCGTATACCACGCCAGCCTAGCGACTCCACGATCGGTGAGATATGATCACGACCCCGCGCACCCGAGACGATCCTTGCCGCGAAATTTATCACCTTTTGTACCCGGCTGAGGTGGCAGTCAGCGGCCCGCCCCAGACGGAGAGGCAGTACAATATGTGGGGGGAACACGTGTGTCTGGATTAGGAGTTGGCGGGTCTCGGGTGTGAGGTGGTGACGAATTTTATACAGACAGAACAGGATGGAGTTGCACTTTCTGACTAAATTGGAAATGTGCTCCTCCTAGGACAAGTTACGGTCCATGGTGACCCCCAGCATCTTCACGGACGGCAAGGGATTGAGTGTGTGGTTTGAGATGTTGAGCTGAAAGGATGGAGTCTTTTTAAGGGCTTGAGGAGTACCGACAAGGAGGAGGGTGGTCTTGGTGGGGTTCATCTTTAAGGAGTTGGCAGTGAAGTAGGATTGGACCGCAATGATGGTATCCTCCTGGCGGGATTTTAGTAGGGATAGGTGTGCTGAGAGGGCGGAGTCGAGGAGCTGAGTGTCGTCTGCGTAGGACACCAGACGCCCGTGAGGAAGGTACGATGCAAGGTCGTTCGTGAAGATGCTGAAGAGGAGTGGGCCCACGAGGGACCCTGAGGGACGCCGTGGGATAAAGGAAGGGACAGTGATCCGCCTCTCACCACCTGCAGCCGACCATCGAGGTAACTTCGGAACCATCGGGGATCGATGCCGTACCACTGTAGCTTGGTCAGGAGGACACCGTGGTCAACGCTGTCGAAGGCTCTACTAAGGTCGACGGAGGTGACGGCGACGACATGTCCCGCGTCGATCCGGCGCGTCATCCATTCCACAGCGTCGACCACGGCATCCTCCGTCGAGTGGCACGGCCTGTACGCGTATTGTGAAGGCGCCAACAAGCTGTGGGAAACGAGATGCGCCGACAACTGCGTACATACAACCTTCTCGCATAATTTTGACAACACTGATAAAATCGATATCGGCCCAAAATTGCCAGGAGCATCGCGAGGCCCAGATTTATGAAGAGGGAGAACTGAGGCAATTTTCCAGTCACTTGGGAAGACGCAAGTGATGACAGAAGTGTTGACGAGATGAAGCAAGTGAGGCCCTAAGACAACGAAACAGTTTTTCAATGCAAGTAGCAGCACACCATCGAGTCCAACAACTATAAAAGAGGACAGTTCTTTCAAGGCACTAGAAAGCATGGGTAAGGTCACCGGTTGTAAGACTAGCCGGGCTGTGGTGACGCACGGTGGTCTCGGAGGGGGAGGTGGCACGCTGTGGCAGCCGGCTGCCAGCTCGGCAGCTATCTTAGGCCCGACTGAGGCGAAATGGCGATTGAATTCGTCAGCTCGGTCCATCGGCATATCCTCGGCGCCGCCGCCTCCTCTCGTGGGTCGAAGGGCGAACTCACGAATCCCGCGCCAGAAACTCGCACGATCAGACAGCATGGTCGCGCACAGAAAGTCGCGTTTCGCCTGGGCACAGCAACTCTTAACCCGGTTTCGGAGCCGCCGATACTCGATAAGGGCGGTCTCCGTATCGTACCTGTGCCATTCCCGGTAGGCCCGGTCGCGCTCACGCATTACACTGCGCAGCTCGTGGTTACCCTCCAACCACGGGCAGCGTGGGCGACGTGGGGTCACAGTTTTCAGGGGACAGTGCACATCGATGGCAGACGACCATACACGCATGAACGTCTCCAACTTCCCCTCGATGTCAGCGGCCCGGTATAACGGGTCCCAGTCTGACAGCAGCAGATGTAAACTGAGCGCGTCCCAATCTACTTTGCGCCTGTCGGACATCCTCCTGTGCTACTGATCCTGTCGGACACCCTCCTGTGCTACTGCTCCTGTTGGACACCCTCCTGTGCTACTGCTCCTGTCGGACACCCTCCTGTGCTACTGCTCCTGTCGGACCCCCTCCTGTGCTACTGCTCCTGTCGGACCCTCTCCTGTGCTACTGCTCCTGTCAGACACCCTCCTGTGCCACTGCTCCCGTCAGACCCCGTCCTGTGCTACTGCTCCTGTCGGACATCCTCCTGTGCTACTGCTCCTGTCGGACACCCTCCTGTGCTACTGCTCCTGTCGGACCCCCTCCTGTGCTACTGCTCCTGTCGGACCCTCTCCTGTGCTACTGCTCCTGTCAGACCCCCTCCTGTGCTACCGCTCCCGTCAGACCCCGTCCTGTGCTACTGCTCCTGTCGGACCCCCTCCTGTGCTACTGCTCCTGTCAGACCCCGTCCTGTGCTACTGCTCCTGTCGGACCCCCTCCTGTGCTACTGCTCCTGTCGGACTCCCTCCTGTGCTACTGCTCCTGTCAGACCCCCTCCTGTGCTACTGCTCCTGTCGGACCCCCTCCTGTGCTACTGCTCCCGTCAGACCCCGTCCTGTGCTACTGCTCCTGTCAGACCCCCTCCTGTGCTACTGCTCCTGTCAGACCCCCTCCTGTGCTACTGCTCCTGTCGGACCCCCTCCTGTGCTACTGCTCCTGTCAGGCCCCCTCCTGTGCTACTGCTCCTGTCGGACCCCCTCCTGTGATACTGCTCCCGTCAGACCCCGTCCTGTGCTACTGCTCCTGTCGGACCCCCTCCTGTGCTACTGCTCCTGTCAGACCCCGTACTGTGCTACTGCTCCTGTCGGACCCCCTCCTGTGCTACTGCTCCTGTCAGACCCCTCCTGTGCTATTGCTCCTGTCGGACCCCCTCCTGTGCTACTGCTCCTGTCAGACCCCCTCCTGTGCTACTGCTCCTGTCAGACCCCCTCCTGTGCTACTGCTCCTGTCGGACATCCTCCTGTGCTACTGCTCCTGTCAGACCCCCTCCTGTGCTACTGCTCCTGTCAGACCCCCTCCTGTGCTACTGCTCCTGTCGGACATCCTCCTGTGCTACTGCTCCTGTCAGACCCCCTCCTGTGCTACTGCTCCTGTCAGACCCCCTCCTGTGCTACTGCTCCTGTCAGACCCCGTCCTGTGCTACTGCTCCTGTCGGACCCCCTCCTGTGCTACTGCTCCTGTCAGGCCCCCTCCTGTGCTACTGCTCCTGTCAGACCCCCTCCTGTGCTACTGCTCCTGTCAGACCCCCTCCTGTGCTACTGCTCCTGTCGGACCCCCTCCTGTGCTACTGCTCCTGTCAGACCCCCTCCTGTGCTACTGCTGTCAGACCCCGCCCTGTGCTACTGCTCCTGTCGGACACCCTCCTGTGCTACTGCTCCTGTCAGACCCCCTCCTGTGCTACTGCTCCTGTCAGACCCCCTCCTGTGCTACTGCTCCTGTCAGACCCCGTCCTGTGCTACCGCTCCTGTCGGACCCCCTCCTGTGCTACTGCTCCTGTCAGGCCCCCTCCTGTGCTACTGCTCCTGTCAGACCCCGTCCTGTGCTACTGCTCCTGTCGGACCCCCTCCTGTGCTACTGCTCCTGTCAGGCCCCCTCCTGTGCTACTGCTCCTGTCAGACCCCCTCCTGTGCTACTGCTCCTGTCGGACCCCCTCCTGTGCTACTGCTCCTGTCAGACCCCCTCCTGTGCTACTGCTGTCAGACCGTCCTGTGCTACTGCTCCTGTCGGACACCCTCCTGTGCTACTGCTCCTGTCAGACACCCTCCTGTGCTACTGCTCCTGTCGGACCCCCTCCTGTGCTACTGCTCCTGTCAGACCTCCTCCTGTGCTACTGCTCCTGTCGGACACCCTCCTGTGCTACTGCTCCTGTCGGACCCCCTCCTGTGCTACTGCTCCTGTCAGACCCCCTCCTGTGCTACTGCTCCTGTCAGACCCCCTCCTGTGCTACTGCTCCTGTCAGACCCCCTCCTGTGCTTCTGCTCCTGTCAGACCCCCTCCTGTGCTACTGCTCCTGTCGGACATCATCCTGTGCTACTGCTCCTGTCAGACCCCCTCCTGTGCTACTGCTCCTGTCAGACCCCCTCCTGTGCTACTGCTCCTGTCGGACATCCTCCTGTGCTACTGCTCCTGTCGGACCCCCTCCTGTGCTACTGCTCCTGTCGGACACCCTCCTGTGCTACTGCTCCTGTCAGATCCCCTCCTGTGCTACTGCTCCTGTCAGACCCCCTCCTGTGCTACTGCTCCTGTCAGACCCCCTCCTGTGCTACTGCTCCTGTCAGACCCCCTCCTGTGCTACTGCTCCTGTCAGACCCCCTCCTGTGCTACTGCTCCTGTCGGACATCCTCCTGTGCTACTGCTCCTGTCGGACATCCTCCTGTGCTACTGCTCCTGTCGGACCCCCTCCTGTGTTACTGCTCCTGTCGGACATCCTCCTGTGCTACTGCTCCTGTCGGACACCCTCCTGTGCTACTGCTCCTGTCAGACCCCGTCCTGTGCTACTGCTCCTGTCAGACCCCCTCCTGTGCTACTGCTCCTGTCGGACATCCTCCTGTGCTACTGCTCCTGTCGGACATCCTCCTGTGCTACTGCTCCTGTCGGACCCCCTCCTGTGTTACTGCTCCTGTCGGACATCCTCCTGTGCTACTGCTCCTGTCGGACACCCTCCTGTGCTACTGCTCCTGTCAGACCCCGCCCTGTGCTACTGCTCCTGTCGGACATCCTCCTGTGCTACTGCTCCTGTCAAACCCCCTCCTGTGCTACTGCTCCTGTCAGACCCCCTCCTGTGCTACTGCTCCTGTCAGACCCCCTCCTGTGCTACTGCTCCTGTCAGACCCCCTCCTGTGCTACTGCTCCTGTCGGACATCCTTCTGTGCTACTGCTCCTGTCGGACACCCTCCTGTGCTACTGCTCCTGTCGGACCCCCTCCTGTGCTACTGCTCCTGTCAGACCCCCTCCTGTGCTACTGCTCCTGTCAGACCCCCTCATGTGCTACTGCTCCTGTCAGACCCCCTCCTGTGCTACTGCTCCTGTCAGACCCCCTCCTGTGCTACTGCTCCTGTCGGACATCCTCCTGTGCTACTGCTCCTGTCAGACCCCCTCCTGTGCTACTGCTCCTGTCAGACCCCCTCCTGTTCTACTTCTGTCGGACATCCTCCTGTGCTACTGCTCCTGTCGGACCCCCTCCTGTGCTACTGCTCCTGTCAGACCCCCTCCTGTGCTACTGCTCCTGTCAGACCCCCTCCTGTGCTACTGCTCCTGTCGGACATCCTGTGCTACTGCTCCTGTCGGACCCCCTCCTGTGCTACTGCTCCTGTCAGACCCCGCCCTGTGCTACTGCTCCTGTCGGACATCCTCCTGTGCTACTGCTCCTGTCAAACCCCCTCCTGTGCTACTGCTCCTGTCAGACCCCCTCCTGTGCTACTGCTCCTGTCGGACATCCTCCTGTGCTACTGCTCCTGTCAGACCCCCTCCTGTGCTACTGCTCCTGTCAGACCCCCTCCTGTGCTACTGCTCCTGTCGGACATCCTCCTGTGCTACTGCTCCTGTCAGACATCCTCCTGTGCTACTGCTCCTGTCGGACCCCCTCCTGTGTTACTGCTCCTGTCAGACCCCCTCCTGTGCTACTGCTCCTGTCGGACATCCTCCTGTGCTACTGCTCCTGTCAGACCCCCTCCTGTGCTACTGCTCCTGTCGGACATCCTCCTGTGCTACTGCTCCTGTCAGACCCCCTCCTGTGCTACTGCTCCTGTCAGACCCCCTCCTGTGCTACTGCTCCTGTCGGACCCCCTCCTGTGCTACTGCTCCTGTCAGACCCCCTCCTGTGCTACTGCTCCTGTCAGACCCCCTCCTGTGCTACTGCTCCTGTCGGACACCCTCCTGTGCTACTGCTCCTGTCAGACCCCCTCCTGTGCTACTGCTCCTGTCGGACACCCTCCTGTGCTACTGCTCCTGTCAGACCCCCTCCTGTGCTACTGCTCCTGTCGGACCCCCTCCTGTGCTACTGCTCCTGTCAGACCCCCTCCTGTGCTACTGCTCCTGTCAGACCCCCTCCTGTGCTACTGCTCCTGTCGGACACCCTCCTGTGCTACTGCTCCTGTCAGACCCCCTCTTGTGCTACTGCTCCTGTCGGACACCCTCCTGTGCTACTGCTCCTGTCAGACCCCCTCCTGTGCTACTGCTCCTGTCGGACCCTCTCCTGTGCTACTGCTCCTGTCAGACCCCCTCCTGTGCTACTGCTCCTGTCGGACCCTCTCCTGTGCTACTGCTCCTGTCAGACCCCCTCCTGTGCTACTACTCCTGTCGGACCCCCTCCTGTGCTACTGCTCCTGTCGGGCACCCTCCTGTGCTACTGCTCCTGTCAGACCCCCTCCTGTGCTACTGCTCCTGTCGGACCCCCTCCTGTGCTACTGCTCCTGTCGGACCCCCTCCTGTGCTACTGCTCCTGTCGGACCCCCTCCTGTGCTACTGCTCCTGTTGGACACCCTCCTGTGCTACTGCTCTTGTCGGACCCCCTCCTGTGCTACTGCTCCTGTCGGACCCCCTCCTGTGCTACTGCTCCTGTCGGACACCCTCCTGTGCTACTGCTCCTGTCGGACCCTCTCCTGTGCTACTGATGATGTTTGCCTGCTACATAGGAGTATATGTTCACTCTGTTTCCTATGTGCCTGCATTTCCAGTATTCTGTGCTGTGCTTGTGTCCCCTGATGGTGTTGGACTGACCACTGCTGTCTCCCAGGACCTGTTTGCCATCAGTCTAATCATACCACTGCTGTCTTCCAGGACCTGTTTGCCATCAGTCTGATCATACCACTGATGCTGTCACACGGAGAGCAGCTGGGCGCCTCACCAATGATGAATGGCCTGGTGGGATCGGTGTATGGAGGCCTGCAGCTCCTCTCCAGTCCCATATGTGTAAGTCGAGCAGCTGGCTGAATGAGGGTACAGGGATGGCAGGGGGTTTAAACAGCATGTCCCCCTACACACCAAACAGTATTGATTTGTTGTCACTGGACAAGTTGCAATTGGGTACATTGTTCTACGGCTTTGCAAGACTGGTGTAGCCACCTGAATGCTTGACGGTACAGTTGATTTCTGTTGATTCGTTGATTTCTGTTGATTCGTTTATTTCTGTTGATTCGTCGATTTCTGTTGATTCGTTGATTTATGTTGATTTGTCGATTTCTGTTGATTCGTTGATTTCTGTTGATTCGTCGATTTCTGTTGATTCGTCGATTTCTGTTGATTCGTCGATTTCTGTTGATTCGTCGATTTCTGTTGATTCGTCGATTTCTGTTGATTCGTTGATTTATGTTGATTCGTTGACTTTTTTGTCTACATATTGTCACTAAGCAAGCTGTTGCTGTTTTGAAGCCTGACTATTTTTTCTTGTATATACAAAACATTTACTTGTGGCAGTTTGGTAAGTTGTGTGCACTGGTTATGGTCGTATTAATTTCATATTTAGTGGGAGTTGATGATAACATGTGGTACAACAAGTATAGAGCTATTGGCACGCCATCTAGGCGAGCCTCTGCGACCTCCGGACTGTCGCCGGGGCGGTGGCTCTACCGGCCCGGCCCCGTTTGGTTATTGACGGTGCTGATAATTGACCCGTGTTTCTAAACGTGTGATTTGTATGTTTCCAGGGGAGCTTCAGTGACCAGTACGGACGGGCTCGTGTCCTGATTATATCGCTTTTTGCGTGCATCATCAGCTATCTAACGCTGGCGTTCTCTGAGAGCATTCTTCTGCTGGTCATCGCCCGAGTGCTTTCGGGTGAGAATGCCGCGACATCTATAGCTCTCGGTGTGCGACTGCCGCGACATCTATAGCTCTCGGTGTCCGACGGGCGTGATTGACGATGTCCATAACATTTAATTTCATCGTGAGTGTGAAATGGGGTTCAGATAAAACTGGCGTGATCATTAGCTTTTGAAGGGATGCATAGGAACTGTTAAGAGTTGCCGGAAATGTAGGAGGATAGTGTGACCTGACAGTTTCATTCATTATTGTATATACTGATATAATTCTTATTTTTTATGCCTCAGCTGAAGCAAACAACCAGACAATTTCCTTGCAGCTGATGCACTCAGCCACAGGAACTTTGCTGTAGATGCTAGTGCGTTTCACAAGTTTCTGTTCTAAAATCTCATCTGCCACACCCCCCATGCTCACACCCCCCATGTTCACACCCCCCCCCATGCTCACTCACACGACCAAGATACAGCTGTGAGTCGTATCTCGGCCGCTGAGCCGACTCACTCTGCCCCTGACCCGTGCGTCACCGTCCAGCTGTGGTGTGAGCCGTATCTCGGCCGCTGAGCCGACTCACACTGCCCCTGACCCGTGCGTCACCGTCCAGGCACGTTCAAGCACACTCAGACCATGTGCCGCATGCTGCTGGTGGACCTGGAGCCGCCGGCCGAGCGCCAGCGCGTCATCGGCTGGTTCAACGCCATCTCCAGCATGGGCTTCATCGTGGGCCCGCCGATCGGCGGCCACCTGGCCGGCCTGGACGGCGGCTTCAGGCTCGTCACCCTCATCTGCGCCGCCCTGTTCGTCACCATGTTTGGTAAGAGGGTGGCGGCTCGATGCCTGGGAGCGACTCGTTACAAATGCGGCCGACGCTGTGATCGATGGACTCTGTTTATCTCACGAGATGTGGTTATATTTGGATACATTTCCCGATTCGTTTTCTGCAAGTCGTGTTGGTATCCCATGTCGCCGTGCGACCGCGCTACGTAATGAAGTTTTAAATGTATGCTTTTATTTCGACGAGCCATATAATATCGCAGACCAAACACCCAACGCCTAGCTTGGATTCGTTCGTACTCACGCCTAGTGAGAGGAATTATTTTACGGCATTCCTTCCACCAGCCAACCGTTTCAAGGCGTCGCATGTAACGCACCCAGGTGTTTGAATATCTGCCTTGCCGCTTACCACTCACCAATGCCAGCGAGTACTCCTCCAGAACAGCGTCTGACCCGGCCGCGCGCCGCCTGCCGCCAGTACTGGCCTGTCTTCTGGTGCGGGACGGACCGCGCGCCACGCACCACGCCGCCGCCGCCGCCGTCGGCGAGTCGCTCACCTCCTTCACCGACGTCGACTGGATGCAGATCGGCGACCTGATGGTCGTCCGCTTCTTCTACGCCTTCTCCGTGATGATATTCCGCTCGAACCTGTCGTCGACGGCTGCAAAGCTGTACGGGGTGACGCCGGTGACGTTCGGTTACCTGATGTCGATGCAGGGCGTGGTGAGCGCCGGCGCCGGCTTCCTGACGGGGCCCGTGGAGCGGCTGTGCGGCGACCGCCTGACCGAGCTGGCCGCCACCTCTGCGCTGTTCACCGTGTCACTGCTGGCGGCCAGCCTGGCGCCGGACCTCGTCTGGCTGGCGGTGGCCCTGGTGCCGTTCTGCGCCTGCACGTCCTCGCTGCGTGCGTGCGGCACGGCGCTGACGCTGGACCGCACGCCGCCGGCGCACCACGGCCTGGTGATGGGCGCCGGACAGAACATCGCGTCTGTGGCGAGGCTGGCGGCGCCGCTGGCCGCCGGAGCGGCGCAGCAGCTGGTTAGCGACCGCGGCCCGGGCCTGATAGCCTCCGGCTGCGCCGCCGCCGCCCTCGGCGTGGCCGTCTACATCCGGCAGGCGGACCGCAGAAGCCGGGTGAAGCAGGAGTGAGGTGAGCGGCTGCTGAATCCCGGCAGAGGGCGTGACTGGTCTAGTTTTGTGATGGGCGTGGGGTGGAGTTTGGGAAGAGCACGGGGGTTGTGTGTGTGCTCTGCCAGCGGTGATTCGTGGCCAAAGTGGACGGGGAGTCGCGCCGGAATCACTACGGTTAGTGACTTGGTGAGAGACCCTGCGTTCTGAGTGTTCATGTTGTGACTGCGGATGAGCACTCAGATAAGATTTCTGTGGTGGATAATGCGGGATAAGATTTCTGTGGCACAAATGTCCTTCCCTTCCGACTGAAGGAAATGTATGAAGGTGTTGTATTCCACATTTATTTGATTTGTAACTGAATTCTTCGCGGAGTATGTGACGTTCCTTAAAATAACGATTCCCATTTGTTACGTTGTATGCGAAACCTTTATAGAGACCATTTGTACCTAAACCAAGGATAAGCGTGCGAGCTTAGAAGTGTATTTATTACCAGCTGAATTAGCGTGAACTGTGGTTTAATGACAGTTATCTAATACCAAAGCCGGTAGCAGAAAGTCATAAGCGATTTATGCTTATTTTTTCATTTAAAGACAATGCGTCATCATGTGTTGGTGATATTTTGTCATTGTTGGGTGATGTGTTGCCTTATTATTATTATTTTTTCTAAGTTTGTTATTGCAGTCCTGCCGGTCGTCTCGCTCGTCCCACTGGGGTACTGTTCTATTTGCTGCCGACACCGTATCAAAGGGCGTGCAAAGGATGGCTGTGAAGTCGGCCAAGCATATGGTGTGAAAACGTGAGGTGCGGCACGATTCCGAATGATAAGTGATGGGACCATAAATAAAACAATTCTAATGAACTCCTTGACTCCGTTCTGACTTGACCGTCGCAGTATTTTACCCCAGCCGTCGATAGAAAATCATTAATTATTATTCCCAGCTTACAATAACCCATTCACTATCATTTGCTAATAAAATTAGCTACTTGCTGAATTCACCGTATTCCATTAGGTAAGTATTCGCTGGAACGAAGAGCATTCTTTTTCATTTCGCTGTCTTCAGCCAGCAGATGTCTGCTCGTCATTGCTCCAAGGCAAATGGTGTGTCCCTGACCACTTAACCCTATTACTGTCGGGATACAAATATGAATCGGTGTGGGGGGGGGGGGGGGGCTATTCGCCCCCCCCCCCTTCGTATCTCGGAAACCGTTGGACCGATTATCTCTGGGAAAGCGGCATTCGATTCCTTGGAGCATGAACTACATTCCCGTATTCATAAATATGTTTTTTTTGTTGTAATGGGCGGATACAGGCAGCAAACAAATGGGGAAAACATGCATTTTTAGATTCTTGCCCTGGGACATTGTTTAAACGCAATTTTTTCATGTTGTTGGATTTCGCCACCTAATTGTATGCTCTAGCATATACTCCTTTTCAAGTTTGGGGAAATTAACCCAATGGCGTCCTCAGTCAATTCCAAAAGGGTATTCTAAAGATGTCACTATATTTTTTGCCACTTTAATTTCTGTTTTAGATGTTTATAATTATATATGTATGCATGATAATGTAAATTATGGCATTTTTTATTTGTGCAGTGGCGTGCTCAGGAGGGGAAGGTGAGGGGAATTGAACTTTGTCTTTTGTTTTCTTTATCCTTGCGTATTGATATATTTTGCTATGTAGTGCCACCCCATGGGTCCACAATTCCCCCTAATTGCATACCTGTGACCGCCTATGCCCCAAAATACAATTGTGCTCCATGCAGATGATATTGCATGAAATTACCCACTGCAAAATAACGTTCAGGGGCACTACACACAATGCGTGTGAACGGAGTCAAACATATGCCCCAAAATCCGTCCCTGGAGTCGCCCTTGAGAAACCAAAAAATACAGATGAAACGTGTGCAAGGCTAAAAGAGGTAACCAAGTTTCAAGTTATGCTATATTTTGCTATGTAGTTACACGTCGTGGTTCCACAACTCCCCCTAATTTCATCCCTGGAGCCTCCCATAACATTGGGCCATGCGCTTGCGTCCTACCTCTGGAACTGCCTATGCCACAAAATACAATTGTGATCCATGCAGATGATATTACACGAGATAGTCCACCTCAAAATAACGTTTTGAGTTACTAAGCACCATGTGTGTATACACTTCCCCCCCAAAAAAAAACGTTCCTGGGGTCGCCTGTGGGAAACCCAAAATGATATATAAAAAAATCGCACAAGGTGTGTAAAGAACAGCTAAGAAGGTGCACTGCGTTTAAAAAAAAATTAACTTTCAGATTTCGATGAAATACCAGTGACCCAAAATACGTCCCTGAAGGCGCCCCCCCCCCCAAAAAAAAATCCACGTTTACAAAAAGCAGTAAGGAAAGGTGTGAAAGTCGTAGGCTCGTATCTACAACGGTTAGAGAATGGGAACTGATTCCCTTTGAAAGCCGAGCCACGCTGAAAACCCAAACATGCCCCCAAAAACACGCCTGGAGCCGCCCCTGGTGAGCTGACAATTTTGAAATTTTCAAAAATGTGCCCAAGGAATACTTAGGAAAAGTCTAAAAAGTTTGAAAGCTGTATCTTTACTCGTTTGGGGACAGGAGCGGAAAAAACCTTAACCCGCGCACTGCAAGGGGGGTTGATTTCCGCCCCCCCCTCAGGTTTTTCATGCGCGCCGTCGGGTTTTGATACACCTGTTAGGACATCAATTGCGCACACTTTGAGAAGAAGAAAAAATGATCGGGTCATCTCAGGTCAGGTCACCAGACCAGGTCAAGTGACCCCACCACCAAAAATGTTTGCAGTTGTGCCAAAGCCAGAGTTTTTTCACCGATCAGGTTGAAACTTACAGGATGTCATGAGGGCATCAGTACCTACAATTCGTATAACTCGGAATTTCGATATCGGTGACCTAAGGTCAGGTCAATTTCGTAACCTCCCATAATAAGTCAATGGGGACATATACAAATGCTTCCTATTTCAAGAATATGCATAGCACTAGTCCAATTACTTCTGGATCATGTTATTATAGGATATTCTTGATGATCCAAGTGTAAGTTTTGTTCAGTGACCCCTATTGGGTCATTTGAGGTCATGCGAGGTCACCATCACTTTTTTGTCAATAACTCTCGACATAATGAAGATAGAGAAGTAAAACAGACATCAATGTGTTTGTCTCGTCGAGACACGTCTTCCCATATGCAACATGTCCTACTTGGGTCACCACTTGACCTTGACCTTAGGTCAAATGGTTAAGTTGACTTAACAAGGTCACCATATATATCATTCAAAGCGCCTTGACAAGATAAACACAATGGCGTAAACAGTTTTTCGTTATATTTATTAAGTAAAAAGTTAATAGCAAAAACGATTTAGCAAAAAAACGGATTTTTTTTCTTTTTGACCTCTGGAGCCTCAAATATTGACTGAGATAAAATCTGAGGACACCTTAGCGATTACAAATTTCACTGGCTGGCGTTTGCTTTTTTCCGTTTGTTTCTAACTATCATCGTTTCTGAGATATATGGGAATTTCTTGAGCGATGTCCTAAAACAGGAAAAAACTGGAAAATTTGACCTTTGATGACCTCTGGTGACCTCAATTTCGACCTGACTTTAAAAAAAACTTGCAATACTTTCGATAGAACATGTATGAAGCTATCACATGCCTTTTTCTGCTTCTCGCTACGTTGCGTAGTTTTCGAGATCTCAGGGGGGGGGGGGGGCGGAAATCAACCCCCCTGCAGTTCGTGTTCGGCGCAAAGCCCCTGCAGTGCGCGGGTTAAGGGGGTCGTTTTAGCCCCCTCCCCCCGACACTAATAGGGTTAAGCTGTTCTTTTGAGACCTGTCTTTTGCTACCTGCATCTAACTTACTATTTGAAGAGCCTCTGTGTTGCGTCCCACCCCTGGAACCGCCTATGCCACAAATGTGTGTGCGTGTGCGTGTGCGTGTGCGTGTGCGTGTGCGTGTGCGTGGGCGTGGGCGTGGGCGGTGGGCGGTGGGCGGTGGGCGTGCGCGTACATCCGCGCTGTATATCCGCGCTGGCCTACCGGCCGATCGACCGCCGATCTACTCTGATTGGCCGACCGCGACCCCAGTCCGCCCGCCCGACTCTCTGATTGGCCGACCGCGACCCCAGTCCGCCCGCCCGGCTCTCGGATTGGCTGGCCGACATGTCACGTGACCGGTCAGACCGGACGACAGGCAGCAGCAGTTGGCAGCTAGCGCTGAACGCGTGCGGGGTGAGGGAAGTTGCGTCCATTTAATAGACCGTGAGATGGTGATTGTTTCTTTAAAGGGATTATACGGGTTTCCGTCTTGAAAGGAAATGCACTCTTTTGCAGTTGCATGAGCTTTAAACACGTTTAAGACACATAACGGGGACCTCAATGCTCATTTAGTCCATTATTTCAGCAATTATCAGCGTTAAACTTTGGCGTTTGTCTAGACTTGTATCAGATAACGAGTACTTTATCGTCATTACTGTCCACCACTTTCATTACTTTCATCAATTTTAGAGTTTTGAATTATCTGCAAGTCCTACACTGGATCACAATTTTTTTTTTTTTTTTTTTTTTACGGTGCATCTTTATTTCACTCGCATTGCAATTGTCATAGAAATCGACATTTGATAAAAAAACATGAGTAGAACATTCACGAGTACAATTGTCAATCACTGGTATCTAGTCTATTTAGAAATAATCGATAATAGGACACTTCCGCTAGGTGCCAGTCCACTCTGTATCGTCCGAGTCGGCGTCTGAGTCCGAGTCGGACACCTCAATCGCCACACGGCGCGCCAAGATAGAGGCCACGGTAGCGACGTGCGCCGCCTTGGCTTTTGGAAAGCTGCTGTCCCTTTCCACCTGTTCCAGGTCCACCTTGCGCAGGGAGATGCCGTCTCGGATGGCCTTCAGTAGGTCACTGCGAGCATGAACAGTCTTCAAACTGCCTGAAGATAAAGCTCGCGGTGGCGAAGAATGTGGCATCAACGGTGGCGGTGGCGGCGGAATGCCCGGCAGTTGCGGTGGTGGAAGTGGCGGTGGCGGCGGCACACTCGGAAGCTGCGGTGGTGGAAGTGGCGGTGGCGGCGGCACACTCGGCAGCTGCGGTGGTGGAAATGGCGGCGCCAGCAGCTCGAGAGCAGCAGTCGGCAGCGGTGAAGGTGGAGGCGGCGGCAGCAGTCCGTTGGGGGCAGACTGTGGCGAAGGCGGTGCAGTCTCCGGTGGCGACGGCAGCAGTTCGGGAGCAGCAATCGGTAGTGGTGGAAGCGGCGGCAGGAGATCGTGGGCAACAGAATGCTGTAAATGCGGCACGGCCTCCGTCTCCGTAGCTGGCTCCTGTGCAGGAGACTGCGGCGAAGGCGGCGATGGCAGCAGTCCTTGGGCTGCGGGCGGAGGTGGCCGTTTGTGTGCAGCAGGCGGAGTCGGTATCGATGCGGATTCGCTGAGCAGGTGCGAAGTAGATTTGGGCTTCATTGACGACGAATTCGTGGCCACCCTGATTTGTGGAAGTAGTCGAGGCGGTGGCGGCGTCAGCTGCAGCTGCGGCGGTGGCGAAGATAGGTCATCGGCGGGCTCACTGGACGATCGCAATGGAGGTTCTGGCGTCAGTGGCGAGTGAGCCCCGGCTGGGGAAGAAGATGTCACCAGTCCCTGGTCCCCCTGACTTGTGGAAAAGTTGGTCGTTTCTGCCGCTGGAGTTGCCATCGTGTAGAGCACACTCGCCGCATTGCCTCGGATGACGGCCAGTGCCAACCTCTGTCTTAGCCAGGACGGCTCGCGCGGGTCGCCAGTCACGCTAATCAGTCGGGTGCTTAGTTGCCTCACGAAACGGCTAGTTTCCGGGCCACAGGCGCCACTAGTTTCAAAAGCGACCGGCTGGACTTTAAACCTATCAGCGAGCCCGGAGTACTTCCGTAATTTCTTTTCCTCGGCATCCCTGGCTGCGGCGCCGGCGGCGGCGGCGGTGGCCGGCAGATGAGACGCTGCGTAAGTGTTTACGCAGGTGGCGTCCCACACTAACGACTTCCCTTCAGTAAATGGGAAAATCGTCATGCCGTCCGGCCGCTTACCGTCACCACGATCGATGCCGGTGGGCTCCAGGAGTGATGGCACGCCGGCGGTCTGCAGGGCACGCCTGATCACGTCGTTGAGCGCAGTGTGGCGGGGATGACGTCCCGCGCTCAGACGACATGTCAGGGCGTGGTGGCCCAAGCTATCCGCCGGTGATCCACAACGGCACTGATGCGGCTGGCAGACCTCGGCGCCGACGCGCAGCGCAATGGCGACTCGGAGGGTGGGCGGGTCCAGCAGGGTGCCCAGGCTGGCCGAGGGCAGCGCATGCAACCAGGCTCCGCTCTCCGGCGTCGCAGCTGCTAGGAGACGGGCCTGTTCCAGCTGGTTGCTGTCGGACAACAGACGACTGCGCACTTTGTCGGCAAGCACTGAGTCCCAGGCGCGCTGACTGCGTGCTGCGTCGCCAGCTGGAGGCTCCGCCGACTCGGCCGTGTTCCCCCAGTCTGTCGCGACCACCGCTCGTTCCGCTGACAGGCTGGCGTGTAGCGTTCCGGGCAGCATCGTCATCACCAGCTGCATACACTGGTGAAAAGACGCTGCGTAGCTGGGAAGTGCGAGGTCTTGAGTGCGTCTGAGGCCAAGTCCGCCATACCTAGTCGGTAAAACTGCCTGTGTCCAGCTGCCATGGCCGAAGTTGACATTGGTAATGCTGCAGATCGCGGCGCGGAGCGTCTCGTCCAGAGGCTGCAGGAGGTCCAGCCGCCTATACACAGGGGCCGACCGGAGAATGTACTGGAGCTTCGGGATCCATAGACAATTCCGCAGCAGATAGAAGGCCGAATGTGCATCTACGTGCTGGAGCCGGTCCACCATCCGCTCCAGGTCCCTCTGCTTCTCCGCCATTACACGCTCGGCAGCTGTGTCCGTCATCGGTGCTCCCAGCATCCTGGCCTCAAACTGCCCCACTACGGCGGCTCCTGGAATGAGTTTATGAAGGTGCTCCACGGTTGTCCGCTTCTGGTGTTCAGTACAGGATTCAGGCAGGATAATTTCACATTTTGCGGGATTGACGACGAGTCCTCTCGCTGACATGGCTGGTATAAGCTGTTCGAGGTCACGGAAGACGGTGTCGGTCTTTCCTCCGATGGACCCATCATCCAAATACCACATGTTGAAGGCCGACTTCACCTCTCTAGCTGCAGCGTCAATGGTCAGAGAAAAGACCGCTGGACCACAGGGATCCCCTTGCTGGAGGCCGGTAGCAGACTGGATCCTGACCTTGCCATAATAAAGCGGCGTCGGTTCAGAGTAGGCTTGCCATAGTAGACGGAACAGCCCAGGCGCTCGCTCCCGTACGGCTCGGAGAAAGCTGTCGCGTCGCACTGTATTGAAAGCGTTTTTCATGTCGATTTTCACTAAGGCCTCTTCACCGCTCATTCTCTCCATGAATCGCCTGGATGCATGGACGGCTGCCTCACACCCGCCTGCAGTACCGTAGCCAAGCTGTACTGGCCGCAGCTGTTGGCCGAGTTCTGCGGTGAGGGACTTGAGCGCGACCTTGGTGGCTAACCTCCTGAATACAGAACCGACCGCTATCGGCCTGAGGCCCCCGTCGCTCTTTCTAAGCGCAGTTAGCGTAGCTCCAAAGAAGGCGGGCCGCGCGACAGCCGGCAGCTCTCCAAGAATGGCCTGGTTGACGAGTGCCGTGAGCGCAGCAACTAAGCGCACCCCGGCCTCACCTGCCGATCTGCTAATGAGGTCCTTAAGGTGTGCGGGCCGCAGGCCATCCAGCCCGGCGCTGGAGCCGGCATTGAAGCTGCCAATGGCCGCTGTGATGTCCGCCTCGGACGCCTGTGCTGGCAGCTCCACCTCCTGGTCCGGACCGGGCGGTAAATCCAGGTCAGCGGGAGCATCTGGGTGCTTTATTTTGAGACAGGCGATGTTCTCGTCAGACGGGAGAGCTATGGTGTCGTCTGAGGTCAGGAGACGGAGGGCGCCCTTCACGTCGCCGTCCGAAAGCTTGGCGCCCACACGCTTCCTCAGCGCCTCACCCTCCGACTGCTGCCGTCGCCGTCGCCCTCCCGGCGCTCGCCGGCTACAGTTCTGTGCCTGCGTGTGCATCTCAATGGCGTCTTCTTCCATGTACCGCACAATCTGCCTCTTAATCTTGGTGGTGAGTGACACATCATCCCTTGCACGGCTCTCACGTGCCGGCATAGACAGGGCGATCTGGGGGAATTGGAACAGTCGAAACCACGCAGCTTCTGATTTCATCTCCACGGCAGAGTCTATCAACTTTGTTAAGGCTTCGGCTGCTTGGATCCTAACACCCTTTGGGATCCTGGGAATAATTCGGTTGCTTCGTTTCAGCTCGGCAAGAACACTGGCCATGCATCTGTCGACGCCTGCAATGACCGGAGCTGTGCTGATCGGCTGACTTGAGATTGGTGCGAGGTTCGGGAAACTGTCATTGTGTAAGCACCCGGAGCACCACCAGTGAACGAGAGCCTCCGCTTGCATCTTCGTCAGGTGAACACAGGACAGGTGCCAATACGAATGGCATCGATCACAAAATGATTATGCAATTCAAAACTTACGGAACTCTTTATTACTACACACTGTTCGTTCAGTTTTTTTTATCTCTGGGCGGAAGGGTTGAGAATTTTGTGGTGGCGCATTATTTTTTTGCCATGAAAATTCATGTAAAATATCAAATTTTATGGGAAAAATAGGTAACTGCCGCTGTCGTTGGAACAAAACTAGTTTTTTTCTCTCTCTCAAATATTGCTTATTTTACCGGAAATATGTCATAAGTGAGGTATTTTTATTAGCATAAAAGAGATACTCGCTCTGCCTCAGCCGATCCTGCAGAAAATACGCGGTAGCAACACCGCACTTCGAAATGTCCTTACGTGCAGAAGAGGTCATTTAAAAAAAAATGTGGCTACCGTGGGACTTCTACCAACTTAAAAGTACGTTTTATTATGTAAGTCATTATTCTGGGAAAATCCGTATAATCCCTTTAACCCGGCAGTCACTGGGATATATTCTGTAACACGACTCACACGACCACGACCCCCCTGGTATCTTCAGAACCGGGGGGGGGGGGGGGGGTCGATCGCAGCGGAACGCGCAAGGCGGCATTCGAAAGCGCTCAAACAGATAAACCTAACGCACACTTAACAATGTCAAATTAAGGTCACACGTCAGTTCACGGTCAAGTAAAATGTAAAAATCGAGGTATTTGAGCGTATGGACAATACTTGCCATCCATGGCCTTCGATTGTGCCTATGATCATCCAAAGTGCTGTCAAAGGTATGATACATATCCCACATGAGCTAAAGTGAAATTTTGGAAAGATCAAGGTCAAGGTCAGGTCACAAAAGGTCACTACACACAAAATATCTACGAAAGTCATGCAGCACATGTTTTACCGATGCTTTTACGCGTATAATTCGATAGTCATAGTCATTTTACCACCTGACTTCATTTACGTGAAGTTAGTGTCAAGTTCAGGTCAAGTTCAGGTCACTGAAGGTCAAAATTTGAAATTGATCAATCTAAATGAAAAAGCATGTTTATATATCAGTTTTATCTTAAAAAATACAGTGCTGGCAATTATTTGTCTGTATCTGGTCAATAAAAGCCAAAAAAGTAATGTCAAAATATGACGTCATGATTTACCCATACTTATATGCCATTTCAGTCAAAAAAGATGATATCGTTTTGAAATTTGGTATGGTAGTTGGCCATATGTCGTTATCTGACATATATTCTGTTTTTTTTTTAAAAATAAATATCTTTGAAAAAATTGATTATGTGGGCATTTTTTTATTTTGTATTTGTGGGGTCAAAAACCAACATTTTCGCAATTTCGAGATAGCTGGCTTGTAGCCCTTGTAATTTTCTACCTCTACGCGTTTTTCGATTGCATTTTGCTTCAAATGTGGCATTTGTACGGCTTGGCAAGTTTAGCTGATTTTTGTGTCAAGATCGTGTTTAGTGACGTCACTAAATTCACTATATTTCGAACAATTTCGGACAAAATTGCTTAATTTTTGTACAAAAGGTGTAAAAATGATGCCCGGAGAGGTACTTACAGTTTGGCATCGATATCTGCATTAGTTGTTGAGATATTCGCAATATTCCTAAGGGGGAGGGGGCTAACCCCCCCAGTGACTCGCGGGTTAAATTCTTGCTGTATGAGATACCGAAGGAGGTAAGCGAGAATATCCGATAAACTATGCGCTGAACATCCTACTTAGTAGGGACACAGGGGTCCTAATTTGTAAGGGGTCGGAATAAACCTGTTCCTGAGTTCTGAGTTATCTCCTGAAAAATAGCAATGGGTTACTGGCTCAACGGGTTAGCGGGTAAAGTTTCCTCCCGAAAAATTTAAATGGGTTAACGGGCTAATGATTCACGAGTAGACGGGTTAATAATATCACAGGATAGCGAGTCTTGGTATCTCCCGAAAAAAAATGTATGTGTTCACGGGTTAACGGTTCAACCATCCACTAGTGTTAACAATCGACATTATTGCGGACGAATGCAAAGCTGTCTCTCGGTGATGAGCTGTGACCGGAGGTGCAGCCAGGGCTGTCTCTCGGTGATGAGCTGTGACCGGAGGTGCAGCCAGGGCTGTCTCTCGGTGATGAGCTGTGACCGGAGGTGCAGCCAGGGCTGTCTCTCGGTGATGAGCTGTGACCGGAGGTGCAGCCAGGGCTGTCTCTCGGTGATGAGCTGTGACCGGAGGTGCAGCCAGGGCTGTCTCTCGGTGATGAGCTGTGACCGGAGGTGCAGCCAGGGCTGTCTCTCGGTGATGAGCTGTGACCGGAGTTGCAGCCAGGGCTGTCTCTCGGTGATGAGCTGTGACCGGAGGTGCAGCCAGGATTTGGCCACGGGAGGGGCTAACCTAAGCTGCACTCTCTGAGCTTTATATAGGCGCCTCCGGATGTAACACGGACTTTCGTTGAGAAAGTCCCTGTGATGGACTTTCGTATCCTTTGTCTTGGGCTTGAGAATGCTTCTTCCGAGCTCTAAATGGGCCAGTATCGGGCTTCGGACGGCTCTTTTGGGCCTAAGAGCTGATAGTTGCTCTATTTGAACCTAAAACGAGCCCTTTTCGCACTTTGGATCATGGATGGTCCCTTCCCGGACCCTGACATTGAGGTGGACAGCTATCGGACCTGGGATTCTTGCCTTCTGGGCCTCCAATAGGTTGTCTACAGATACTGGCCTGGCCGTTTCTGAGCACAAGATTGTTCCTCCCTAGACGTTAGGCTTACCGCTCCGGGGCCTGAGAGCTTTGATGGGTTTTCGAGTCTAGCTTGACTGTTTGACCTGAGACTGAGTCTCGGAGGGGCGAATCCCAGGCGTCAGATAGACATTGTTGGTCTAATCATAACTGAGAGAGGCTCCGTTTTGAGCCGACCATGACTCTGTTGGCACTTCAACAGGTCATCTCCGGGCCTTGGGAAGGAGGTATGCACCTGTCGAGCTTGAGATTCTCACTTCCTGAGGCTAACATAGGCTCCTTTCATACATGAGACGGAACCATTATGAGTGCAAGATGGGCTTTCAATCCAAGATAATTCCGCTGAATCGTTACGGGAGGAGTTTTAGCTGTCATTGTCCCTATGTCAAATGCCAATGACTGCGTAACTGGATGTGACCGATAGGTATGTAATAGGAAATCAGTCATCTGTGGTGAATGTGATCCCGCCTACAGAAACATTAACGGAAGTGATATCCGTTTTTCGAAGATGCACATACCATTATTGTTGAAAGCATTCCGATAGATTAGACCAGGGCTGTCATTGAGGGGGACGCGCGTCCCCCTACTTCTGAAAACCTTCAGTTTTCAGATAACTATGGGGACGTATTGGGGGGACGCACCTGAAACAGCCTTCCTTCTCCTTGGCTGTGTCCTTTCGCTGTTGCTTTAAAATATACATGTCCAAAACCTGGGAGACAGGGGAGCTTCAGTCACGCGACGCTTCAGTCGCGATGACGCAGACCGCAACATTTCAAGTTCCAAATCGAAAGTCGCCGAAATCGGTATTTATAGACAGAAGCAGAAAATGGAAAATCAATGGCCTCATTCGTAATAATGCAATACAATATAAAAAACACTTTATATTCTGCTTCTCGGCATTATCAGAGTGAAATTTATCTGTGATGATGACGCGAAGCTAAACATAGTGATTGTTAAGTATTAGGTACAAATGAACAAAAAGCTATTGATTTTCCATTTTCTGCCCATAGTTACGAATTACGATAATGTTCATGTAAAACGCGATCGATACGATTTTCCATTTTCTGTCTATATTTACGATCATGTTCATGACAAACGCGATCAAAACAATTTAAATCGGTATTATCGCTACGCAGCGGCGCGAGTTACCCCAGTGTAATAGCACAGATACATATATCCTTATATTGCCCTCACTGGCGGATCCAGGCGGGGGGGGGGGGGGGGGCATTCAATACAAGTCTCCTCTCCCCGCGCGTTCCCTCCCCTGAACATCAAAAACAATGATCTTAGGAGAAAACTTCATGAAAACGGAAGTTTTTTCTCGAGTGATTGAATTTGAAGTTTGTATGTATCTATTTCTTTCAATGATAGACAAAACAGCGCACCTGATGCAATTCAAGCAGCCCCAGTGACACTTACCCAGGGGGGGGGGGGCAGAATCTTCCCCCTCACGGATTTTTATCAATAACTTGAAAACTGTGATAGATATAAACGTCAAACTTTCAGTACCTTATGCTGCATCAATTCAACGTCTTCTCACCAAATTTCAATGAAATTGATATAGTGATTTGGGAGATAATGACGTTTAAATGACGTCATGCCAGCCATTTTTGGTGGAAAATACGATACATGTTTGAAAATCGTAACACATAGAGTTTTGAAGCAAATTGCAAATACAAAGCGTCAAAAGAAAAGAAAGGACATTCTCTTCAAAATGGCTATCTCGGATTTTCGAAATTTTGGGTTTTGGATCCCCCCATTTTTTTTTCGGAAACAAATCCACAAGGTCAATTTTTGTGAATTTGGAAAGTGAGTTTATTAAGCTCGAATACCAAAATAAGGTGTCCGGCCCAAATCCGCGGAGGGAAAAAATGGGGGGGGGGGGGGGGTACCTTTCTGCCACAAAAAGATGCTCCCCCACGGAGAGAGGCTGGATCCGCCAGTGATTGCCCTCTTCACCCTATCTGAAACCCCAACATTGCGCCCCTACTGCTACCCCTATGCCGGTGAATGGGAGCATCCCATACTTATTTTTTACAGTTACAGCCCTGGATTAGACGGAGACTAGGTGAACGATTCCGTCGGGCAAATTGCTTGTATGAATGCGCACCATTGCACCATCACTGTTCCACAGACCACAACAGATCGGCTACTGTTCGCAAATCACGCTCAAGCTTCGCGATTCCACCGCACTACTTCATTCTGCTGACATGTGTACAGTGTACAACTATTTATAATATACACACTGACCATTCGCCACGAAACGTTGACACAAACAACAAAAATGGCTACGTAAAGTGATTTTGTAGACGAAACGTTACATGCAAGTATATCATCATGCCTGTCTCATTTGTTTTAGTTATTTAATATTGTATTCGTGAAGAACTAGCAACAACCATGGAACAGTGAGCCGTTTCTCAAAATAAACAATAACTCTTCAATGTTATGTTATTTTTACGCAAGCATGCTTCTTTGGAACACTGCACAGGTTGCTTCAAATTGCATTAGAATGTGTATGCATTTGATATTAGCTCATGTTCTGCGTGTTATGTGTCACACTGGCATCGTCTTTGGTTGTGGTGAATGCGAAATTGCTGCTAGGTCCTGAAACAAAACAAGAGTGGATGAAATATAATACCGGACATTACATGTTATATGACAATACATGGACAAAGTAACAACATATACCTTATACAATGCACTGCTATTCTTAATGAAATATTGATTCAGTTTTTGAGACACGCCGCCAGAATTTCTATCAGTATGCAATATGTATGTCGGGCACGTACAACGTTCGCTTCAAATTCTGCCGGCTACCAGGAATTGCACGATCGGACGGTAGAGGCCAGGGTCTGCGCAACAAGCTCCGTTTAGCGCGGGACCTGATTTTGGAAATCAATCCATTCAAAAGGTTCGGACTCAATTGATACAATATGGTCTCTTTCTCTCCCCTGTCATCATTGTGTTTTCTTTTTAGACTATTCATGGTGATTTTACGATCATAAATTAGCTGCAACTGGTCACAATTACTCTTAAGAAATCACACGAACACAAACTAATCGTTTCAATCAATTGCTTAATTACGTCAGTTACTAACACCAATTTGAATAATCTTAATGTAGTACGAAATTACATGGTGTTCAATCGTCCATTTAAAGAGCCTGAATGTTTTCCTAGAGAGGCAGAGGCAGACACGCCTTCGTTTCCACATTTGGTCGCCAGTGCGGCACGTACTACCGTTACCTAGTTAACCAGTTAAACCGTTAACCAGTTAAACCAGACCTGTGATAATCATATTTGTACACCACTGATCATCATTTCAATCTATAAACCTTGCGATTTTACAACTGACGTGAAATAGCGCAAGATACGGTCTGTGTTTGGATCTGACAGCAGGCGGTTTTCAACCTCTGCTCTATTGACCGCTACCGCCCAGCACGCCGGATTATACTTGCTGATGAGATCAATCGGTTTCCCGCTTACCTTGCTGCGAACGTAGACCGGATGAGATTTTGTCGCAGCCTTTGGAGGTTCAACAGAAACTCGTCGGCGTCGGTCGGCCGCGGCCGGGTCTGCCTGCCGGTCCACGGCACCGTCCCCCGGAAGGTCCACTGGCCGGTCGGGTTCGACTCCCGTTTGGTCCTCTGGCTGGTGTCGGGCACGGTGGCCGCCCGCGGGTCAGGTCCGGGCCGGGTCGGGGAGGCTGGCATGGACTGTGAGGGCGCCGGGACGGGGCTGCGCGGCGTCGGACGCGGCTGGACGGGAGTTGGCGACGACAGCCGGCGGCGTGAGGGCTGACTGGGAAGGAGGGCCGACCAGGCGTCGGAGGTAGTCCGCAGTCCGGGAGATGCTGGATTTAGGGACGCTCTATCCGTTGACACTGGTCTGGGGTTGGATGTTGACATCGCATGCCTCGCATCTAGGCTGGGTGAGGCCGCTGACGGTCTGAGCGGCAGCGTCAGGACGAGGTTCGGTCTCTGGGTGGTGGGGCCGAGTTTCGGGTCGGACGCGGGCAGGTTGGGACTCGGTCCGGATCCGCTGTCTTTGGACGGTCCGCGTCCGGAGGTGGGAAGCGCCGGAGTACGCCCCGGCTCGGGCACGGAAATGGTCGCAGGGGCGGGGATCGGCTGGACTCGGACTCCCGGGGTGCTGGATTTGGAGCCGCCTGGACTGGGAGTGGTGGTCAGCGTGCTGCTATCGTCGTCTGTGCTGTCATGGTCACCTGGTCTCGGGGTGGTCGGTCGGTGAGGGTCAGGTCGGAGTACTGTCGGTGCGCCGGTGGCCGGTCTGCTTGGCTTGCTCTCAACGGGCACCGTGCCGACGGCCGATTTGGTAACAGCAGACAGCTCAACATTCTCGGGAGACCCACCGACCGCACCCCTGCAACGAAACAAACACATGCGCTGGCAGAGAGAAATGTGTATTTTATGAAGATAAACTTGTATGAACTACACAGCAGATAACTAAGGAAATATTGTATTGGGGCTTCTAAGTACCGCTGGCTTTGTATCATCAGGTATTACAAATTTATAACGAGAATGGGCCTAATCCACCACAAAATACCCGCCATGACGTCATCTGGTATGACCGCCGGACGCCGTCTCATCAACAGGCAAACGTGGCCGAAGACTCGGGCTTTACGACGGCAGCGTGCTATTCGTCTATCCCAGAGGCCGACGGACATCCGTTTGCCGCAGTGGCTCGGTGTTATTAATTGGTCCCAGCGACCGGGTGCTATTCGATTGTCTCAGCGATTCGTTGATATTCGTTTGCCGCAGAGATCCAGTGCTATCCGCTTCCCGCAGAGATCCAGTGCTATCCGTTTGCCGCAGAGATCCAGTGCTATCTGCTTGCCGCAGAGATCCAGTGATATCCGTTTGCCGCAGAGATCCAGTGCTATCCGCTTGCCCCAGCGTTCCAGTGACATTCGTTTGCCCCAGCGGTGCAGTGATATTCGCTTCCCGCAGCGGTCCGGTGACACTTAACGGGCGGGAGGCATTGGTCTGTCGCAGAGGCTGGTCGAAGCCGGCCTGTCTCAGCGGCCGCGAAGTATTGGTCTGTTGCAGCGGCCGGGTGGCGCTGGTTTCCAGCTGCGGCCCGCTGGCAGTGGGCTGGCTCGCCGTCTCGCCCCTGGCGAAGGGACTGGTGGTTGGTGGGCTGTTTGTAATAGGGCCGGCGACTTATTGTAACCGCTCACTCCTAACGGGCACACGCAGGTGCAAGTCCAACATATTACTCTGTCTTCTTGTTGAAGGAACTAAGGTCAAACTCATTGGTGTTCACGTATTACTTTTCTCGGGAAAAAATGAGTTCTTATATTGCACGGTCTATGTGATGCAAGTATCTTAATTAGAAGTCTTCTGAGAAGTCTTCTGAGGAGTATATGATTTATGACAAAAGCAATAGCGGTCATTAGCGGATGATATGCTAACCAAAATTCAAGTTCTGCTTAGCTGAACTCTCGTTCCATTCAATTTCACTCCTGATATTGCTGGTTTTAGCATTTCGATACAACTTGGCTGAAGCACAGATCGTTCTCTAGTTCTTATTTTTTATTTGACCTGCATCGTGAGTAGATTGTTGCTGAATCAGCCGCGCCTGGAGTCCAGACTTCATTAGAAGACCAGCCTCGGCGTTCACAATAACCAACTTTCCATCCATGCAGTAACATAATGATAAAAGTAAATATTGGGAAGCACTGAATCAAATAACTAAACGCTAAGAACTGTTTGCCCTTGAGCTGTCTAAAGACTCACCCATTTCTGCGGTTGTCGAATGTGACGTTCAGCATGGTATTTGTCTCTTGCACGTTGGCTCCGTCGAGCGACTTGCGCAGCCTGTTCTGAGTCTCAACTTCCTTTCTTGTCCCTGTTCAGAGAACATGGCAAATACAGGGAATATTTCAAACAAAGTTCAGTCATCCTGGGCTGGAATCATATGTATATGAGCATGGACTTATACGTATGAGCCGATTATCTTTCAGCTGATGTGGATTTACGTTTATTTAGAACAAAGCTCGAGTTAATCACTTTTATATCCGTTTGCTGTCGCTTGGGAGGGATGACATACAATATCAGGCGTTGCAGAATGACCCAATTGACTGTCGGCTGGTTTGCTTACCATTTCTGTTCTGAGTTTCCGTGTCGTTGAGTCTCTGCTGCTCGGTTTGCCGGTCCTCCCGGATCTGGGTGTGTTTGGTGGTGCGACTAATTCCGATCACAAGGTCGGGCTGGTCACCTGAGGGCAGATTCGAAATAACAGCGACGCCATGTTCACTATCACCAACAGTGTTGGATTTTTCATTTCATGACCTGGTCCCGTAGAGGAAAAATCCATAGGTGGAGGGTAAAATTGTATTGTCAGGCAAATTAAGATTTTCATTTTTGTTTTGATTATTTTACTTGGAAAGTAAAAAATCCTGATTTGTAATAGATAGTAAATCCTTGTGAGGAAAATTGAATTATATTTTAACTACAATGTCGGTAAGATCAGGCGAGACGAGAGCAAATTTCCTGAACAAATATGAAGAGAACAAAATTCTTTGGACCCAAAAAGTCCAGAAAATGGCCCAAATTCCAAGCCTGATCACCAATTATCTGCTGACCTTTTGAAATTATAATAACGGATTCAACCTTTGCTTTCATGGGCCAGTGTTTTACAAATATGTTTTTTAAAAAATAGCCACACGTTGCACACGGAGTGACAAACCTCAGCAGCACAACATAGCTGAGTTGGATGCAGTCAAGTACGGCCATGCACCCTACATTCCATACTGAATGCGTACTTGTGTCATGGTTCTGCATGGCGTGGGCCGGGCATGTTATTCATCCATGCAATTTAGGCCCCGTAAATTTAGGGCTTTCAGAACCTGATGTCAGGTCCAACGCTATCTCCCCGACTCCAACTTTTGGAACTCAAGTCGTGACCCAGGCAAGACTCATGGCATGACAACATTCCAGTGGTCTCAGCTGTGAT
>JAXIVJ010008541.1:45000-55110 GCA_036785665.1 Chirona hameri
TGTGCCACGCGCTGTGGTACAACCCCTATCAGAAAGCACTATAACAAAATCAAAATTGATTTGATGGTACTATCCAATGGTGAAAACCCGATCTCAATCGGAGCAGTGGTTGCAAAGTTATTAGCTTCTGAAAAGCGTATGTACGGCCGGTTTGGGCCGGGTCAAATGTAAATTTGTCTAGTAAGTTGACGAGAAACCTCACGGGCACTTCGTGCCCGCTCGGTAATTAGTCATGGTTGCCATTTAAACATCTGATATCGACACCATCATACTTCATTTACTATTGATATAGAATGTAGAAAAGTTACATGAGACTTCTGCTAGAGACAATTCTCATTTGCATCTACGATAGTAGATCGTGTTTAAAGGAAATGACCCACCTTCATTATGGGTTTTTTAATTGAGATAGCAGGTTTTGTAGGCCATGTCGAAAAACCACTTGTGTCATACCTACTCCATTTGGTTGTAAGGGCTATTTCCTGCCGAATATATGTTTTTTATGTTTTATCCTGTGATTCAGCGCTGTGTCGAAAAGGTTCATATGGTAGCATGTGTTAAAAGTAGCGTTCCTGGACCAACGAGCGAACCATTCGTCAATGAAAATATTATGCTAGTTATGTAAGCAATTATGGGATAATCATTAAATTTGTACTTACTGATTGTATCCCACTATTATTACGAGCAAGCGCGAAGCGCTCACTCGTCCTTCCGTGGTGTATATGGGAAAAATCTGAATATGAGCGGCCCAACCCGGCCCGGCCCAACCCGTGCCGCGCTGTCAACAGTGTGACAGGCCCGTGGCGACGCTTTTGAGAAGCTCATATCTCTGCAACCACACGTCCGATTGACAAGCGGGTTTATTTTCTGAGCAGCCCCATCCAACCTACCCTGTTTGAGACCAGCGCCGACTCATGTGGGTGACTACCACTACGCGTGGCACCTGCCGCGTGAGGGATGTTGACAAGTGTTTTCTCGCAAAAACTTCGCAACGGCTGGGCAAATTATGTGCAAATTTGGTGTGTGGTTAGGGACCACTCAGCCGCCACTTTTCCACAAGTCAGGGGTGGGGTGACTGCACGTGCGCACGTGCACACCCCTATTCTATATCTCAGGAACGGCTGAGCTGATTGTGTTCAAATTTGGTGTGTGATTAGGGACCTCTCAGCCGCCAGTTTCCCACAAGTCAGGGGTGGGGTGCCTCTGCACATGCGCACGTGCACACCCCTATTCTATATCTCAGGAACGGCTGAGCCGATTGTGTTTTCATTTGGTGTGTGTTTAGGGACCTCTCAGCCGCCGCCTTTCCACAAGTCAGAGGTGGGGTGCCTCTGCACGTGCGTACGTGCTCACCGGGGGCGCAACCAACTATACGGACAGTTACGGAATGCCCGTACCGTTTTGACGGGCGCGGAAGGCGCCCTCCCCCCCCCGACCATATTTGTTTGCAATTAGCACCGCCTACAGGACAGGCACCAGTGGCGTACAGATTATACGGTCATTCAGGGCATGACCTGGTCCTTTGGACCCGAGGCGCCCATGCAAAGCTGGCGCCTCTCCGATCAGTGACGGCGGCCCTCCGGCCCATGACGGCGCCCCTCCGGCCAGTGACGGCGCCCCTCCGGCTAGTGACGGGCCCCTCCGGTCAATGACGGCGCTCTTCCGGCCAGTGACGGCGCCCCTCCGGCTAGTGACGGCGCCCCCTCCGGTCAGTGACGGCGCTCCTCCGGCCAGTGACGGCGCCACTCCGGCTAGTGACGGCGCCCCTCCGGCCAGTGCAGGCGCCCCTCCAGCGAGTAAAGGCGCCCCTCCGGCCTCCGGCCAGTAAAGGCGCCCCTCCGGCCTCCGGCCAGTAAAGACGCCCCTCCGGCCAGTGACGGCGCCCCTCCGATCAGTGACGGCGCCCCTCCGGCGAGTGACGGCGCCCCTCCGACTAGAACCTGCCCCTCTCCGCCCGTGACGGCGCCCCTGGCCAGTGACGGCACCCCTCCGGCTAGTGACGGGGGGGGGGGGGCTCTCCTTCCGCACGGTGAGGAAGGAGAGGCGCCCCCTGTAAAATGTTCGCCAATATTGATGGCGCCCCTCAGGCCTCAATGTAATGACCTGGTCCTTTGTGAAATTCTGCGCACGCCACTGACAGGTACTGCTGGGAATCGGACAATTAGCACTCCTAGAAGTAAATGGCGACTTAGCAATAGCATAGGCGCCACTAGAAGCAAATGCCGCCCCCATGGAGCAGAACAGGCGCCCTACCGGACAATAAGCAAATGCAGCCACCACGGAGTAAAACAGGCGCCCTCTAAATTGGACAAATACTTATTGTCCATAAGCAGCTACTGCCGTCACCCATTGGGAAGAACAGCCGCCCACTAAGTCGGGCAATGGGCTTCCTTAGAAGCAAATGCCACCCCCATGGAGGAGAAAAGGCGCCCTACCGGACAATATGCAAATGCCGCCCCATGGTCTCATACACTGGCGGATCCAGGGGGAGGGGGCATCAGGGGAACATGCCCCCCTCTCACATGAATCTGTGGGGGGGGGGGCATTCAATACAAGTATGCCCCCCCCCCCCCTCCCGCGCGTTCCCAATTTACCGTAAAATCGTAACAAATTGTCTTTGCAGCAGTCAAAATCCAGCTATCCACAGTCAAAAACCGGAAAATGTCGCGCCGCTTCGCGGCATGGCACAAGTTTCGCAATTGCTTATACAAATTTGGAAAATGAATTTCATTATGTGTGTCAGAGGCTCTCTCTCCTTGGCTGTAATTGCTGGCCATGCAGGGCCCAATCCCTTCATAAAATATTCACTTTCAAGCGGGCTACATGTTTAGCTAGCTAGTCTGCCGAGTTCTGAAAAAGGCGATGCGAACGCAAGGACGCGGACATCGGCACCCGGAAGCTGCTCCAGCGGTGCCCAACTTGCTGAAACGAAGAGCTAATAGTGGGGACCAGGCCAGGACCATCTCCTCAAGCCAACTCCCACCAGGCTCCTCCAGATCCACAGGGACCATTTATGCGCGGACAAGTCGTTCTGCCGCTTGCTGCTTTCAAACCATTTACACTGTTGCCAGTTGTTGGTTACAGTTCGGTACATATGTATACAGTTATTATTATCATATGTACCTAGTCCTACTATTGAGCGCTGACTGCCACCGGCCATCGCGATTTACTATGCGAGGCTAATGTAGGTATATGAAAAACTACCTTCATTTCAATATTTTTATCAGGAAACTCGTAAAAAATCGCGCTGCTTGGCGGCGCTAAATAACAAGTACCTACTATAATATGAAAATCTACATTAAAAATGCAGCGAAGGCTTAAATACACGCAGACAAAAATGGGGCTATTTTTTCCATTTCAGCCGACCCCCCACTAAAAAAAAAATCGGCGACGCCTCTGCGAGTTGGCATGAGATAAACGTTATTATTACTTATATGTGCTACGGAATATCGCGTTTGTTTTTTTTCTCCGAAAAAAGTGAATTTCTTAAGCTCGAATACCAAAATCAGGCGACCGGCCCAAATCCACGGATGAAAAAAAATGGGGGTACTTTTTTGCCACAAAAAGTTGCCCTTCGTCAGCGATTAACACGCGCAGTGGGGAAGGGGTATGCCACTAACACGTAGTGGAGGGGGGGGGGGCACATTAGTGCCCCCTAATATCTCCAAATCTGGCCAAATGTCACAATTTAGGGAATTGGACCTCTGTGACGTCACAGGTCACCAGGAATGTGTCAAAAGTTGTTTCTGGGGATGAACATTGACATTGCCTACCGAATGGCGTTTGAATCATCCCGATCCGACTGTTGGTTCCGAAGATATCGCTTTGCCGACCTCGATTCTGGCCGCCATCTTGGACTGCAAATCGATATAACTAAACAAAATGTTCGACTGATTTTTTTGTTGCGTCAAACGATCCGCTATTGAGTTGGCGTTAATGTCGCGCAAAAAAAAAAACATCATCCTGCTCCGCTTGGTTTTCGAGCTATTCACGAAAATATGTGGGGGCACAACAGTGCAACAGTGCCCCCCCCCCCCCCCCCACTGCGCGTTCTAAGAGGCATTTGGTAACAGGTCATTCTTCGTCTTTAAGATGAGCAATGAGATGTTACCGAATGCCTTTTAATCGCTAACGAAGGGTTACAATATACCCGCAAGCTCCGATTTTAATTTGTATTGTAGAGTAAGCCCTCTTTGTATTTAATATATATCACTCACTCCACATCATGTCTTTTCGCGGATCCCAGATGAGTCCCTGAACAGGTCAGACGGGCGTTGAAAAGGTCGGAGGGGCCCCTAGACGATCTAAAGGGACCCTGGGCCTTTCAACAGTAAGAATGCAGTTGTCCAGAGAATACAACTCAAATTTTTTGCGCCGGCGCAATTTCACTACAAATTCAATTGTATGCGGGTTAGAAAAATAAACGGGCCGTTTCTCGCCGCATTTATGTGTTATGTTGCTACTTTCCTATATAATTGGGCAAAATTGTTCACTTTATAATTTTTTACGCATTTCTAAACGCACAATAACATTTTTAGAGGTCCGCAGTCCGCACCATAAGCAATGTGACGCATTGATGAGAATGCATATCTAGGGCATAAGACTTAAAATTTTCGCACCGCTCCGCGGCGCAATTTGTTTAAGGGTTCCAGGTCTTGAGGTTAAACAATATTCCAAGTTGGTATAGCTGATTCCAAATTGGTGTCGCTAGTTCCAAAGTTGATATGGCAGTTTTCCAACTCAGGTCCTAAAAGTTGGTAAGGCCCATGCCATACCTGTCATACTACATTTTCCATCATTGTAACGTGCTTTTTCATCCGTTTTGTTTGGACCTTTCAACGCTTGGGAAGGGGCCCTTTCAGCGCTCGGGAAGGGGGCCCTTTCGAGGAGCCGCACCCCCTGGACGAAATCCTGGCTACGTGCCTGCTCCTTGGCTGTGCCCTTTCGCTGTTGCTTTCAAATCTAACTGTCTTGCATGTGCGTATGTTCGAGGGTGTAATAGCATGTTCCTCCCGTGGCGTATATAATGCCTTCAAATCTAACTGTCTTGCATGTGCGTATGTTCGAGGGTGTAATAGCGTGTTCCTCCCGTGGCGTATATCTTTGTAAGTGGCGGTCCAAAAAAATGACAGCGAAGAAAACAGTGGAAACACTGCTGCCAGTTTCAGAAGATTTCTCTGAAATCTAGAGGTTTCGAAGTAACGTTTCAGGGAAGATTTTCACAAAACCTCGGAATTTTCAATCAGGGGCTTGTTTCAAATAGTTTTCTGAAATTGAGGTTTTCATGTAAACATTATGATTTCTAGAGGGAAATGATTTGTTACGTCTGGCAGCAGTGAGTGAAAAATAATCGCTGTTTTTTTGTGCGGTTGGTGATCACTGGTCACTCATAAGCACCAAAACTAATTTGGCTTTGTCATTTCCGCTTAAAGGAAATAGTTCACCTTCAACATTAGTTTTAGACGGAGATAGAAGTTGTGTAGCCCGTGTTGGAAAACCGCAATCTGCAAGTTTCCTTGACTGAAAAGACTAGACAGCCGAATATATTTGATTTTGTGGCGAAGGAATGCGGTGCTGGCAAAAGAATGTGGTGCTGAATCTAGCCCGGGCAGAGGCTATACCATCAGCCAATCAGCTTGTAGCTGGTGCTATCAAGCGAACCGCCGGCCGCCCGTTGGCACATCTCTAATGCGAGTCTTTCCTTACACGACTACTTTCGAATCTGATTGGCTGAACCGTTTTTTTTTAAATGCGCGTGACGTCAGGCCTCTGACTCAGAGAGTATGCATATAGTTTTGATAAACAATAATAATTTACGGGCTTCTGTCCTGAATCGGCGCGATATAAGGCCATTTTTGACAATATAAAAAACATTGTATGCAAAAATATAATCAAATCGTGTTTGGGAAAATTTTCCAAGGGGAACTATTTCCTGTAAGATGTATATGTCTAAAACCTGGGAGACAGCGGAGAGGTAATCACGCGAAGCTTCAGTCGCAATGGCCCAGACCGCAACATTTCAGGTTCCAAATCGAAAGTCACCGAAATCGGTATTTATAGACAGAAGCAGAAAATTGAAAATCAATAGCCTTTTGCTCATTTGTAATAATGCAATACAATATAAAAACACTTTATATTCTGCTTCTCGTCATTATCAGAGTTAAATTTCTCTTTGATGATGACGCGAATCTAAACATAGTGATTTTTAAGTATTACAAATGAACAAAAACTATTGATTTTCCATTTTCTGCACATAGTTACAAATTACAATCATGTTCATGTAAAACGCGATCAAAACGATTTCCATTTTCTGTCTATATTTACGATCATGTTCATGACAAACGCGATCAAAACAATTTAAATCGGTATTATCGCTACGCAGCGGCGCGAGTTACCCCAGTGTAATGGCACAAATACATATATCCTTATATTGCCCTCACTGGCGGATCCAGGGGGGGGGGGGGCATTCAATACAAGTATCCCCGCGCGTTCCCTGCGCTGAACGTGAAAAACAATGATCTTAGGAGAAAACTTGATGAAAACGGAAGTATTTTTTATCTCGAGTGATTGAATTCGAAGTTTGCATGTATCCATTTCTTTCAATGATAGACAAAACAGCGCACCTGATGCAATTCAAGCAGCCCCAGTGACACTTACCCAGCGGGGAGCTGGGCCTTGCGGGGGGCAGAATCTGCCCCCTCCTGGATTTTCTCAGTAACTTGAAAACTATGATAGATATAAAGTGAAACTTTCAGTACCTTATGCTGCATCACTTCAACGTCTTCTCACCAAATTGCAATACAATTGATGTAGTATTTGATGAGATAATGACGTTTTAATAATGACGTCATGCCTGACATTTTGTTTTGTGGAAAAACGATGAATGTTTGAAAACACGTAAAAAATAGAGTTTTGTAGCAAATTATAAATAAAAAGTGTCCAAAGGAAGGAAATAAAATTCTCTTCAAAAAAAGCTATCTCGGATTTTCGAAATTTTGGGTTTTGGACCCCCCAAAGTAAAAGTAAACCTATTTTGTCGGAAACAAATCCACAAAGTCAATTTTTGTGAATTTGAAAGTGAACTTCTTAAGTTCGAATGCCAAAATAAGGTGACCGGCCCAAATCCGCGGAGAAAAAATGGGGTACCTTTTTGCCACAAAAAGATGCCCCCCCCCCCACGGAGAGGGGCTGGATCCGCCAGTGATTGCCCTCTTCACCCTATCTGAAACCCCAACATTGCCCTACCGCTACCCCTATGCCGGTGAATGGGAACGTCCCCATACTTTTTTTTACAGTTACAGCCCTGGCGAGAAGTAGCCAATCCAATGTCATATTCATCATTTTCAAATTCGAATATCCCTTGTTAGCATATTCGAAGCGATTTGGCAAGATCCTTTAATGCAAATATCAACACAAAATCGATTTGGCCTTTCCCTTAATGCAAATATCACATAGCATTAACTTTGTTTTGTTCGTTTCCAAGAAAAGTTGATATGATTACTTGTGTTCTTCACAGTACCCCTTCTGCGTAGTTCTGAATTCTGAACGATTTCTGAATGGGATTTGTTTAATATTTTTTTCGTAGTTACTTTTAATTTAAGGTAAAGTGAAACATAAGGATGAGAAATCCGATGTTTATAGAGTTTCTCTCTCACATTATATGCCTTTTTTAAGTTCTTGAAAGAAAACGAGTTCGTGATTATTCCAGTGGGCAGTAATCGCATCAAAACAAAGAGAAGATTTGATATATCATTGCAGGGGCGTCGCCACACAATTTTGAGTGGTGGGCAGCCAGGTGTTTGGTCCTGGGTGCAGGTGTTTTGTCATGGGCCCAGGTGTTTGGTCATGGGCCCAGGTGTTTGGTCATGGGCCCAGGTGTTTGTTTGGGTCCTGTTAATCTGGAGTGGGCGGGGGAGAACGATCTGAACGAACAGGGGGAGGGGGGGGGGGGAGCGGTGGCGACGCTCCTGTACCATTGAACGAGTTTTGTCGTGTCTTAATCGTTGCTTAATAACTTAATTTCTACGCTTATGTGCAGGCCTGTGGGTATACAACACGAACCCTCAAGTGAGAAACTTTGAATCAGCTATATAAATCCACAGACAAAGAAAAGCGTCACGATTTCTCATATACGATTGTTAAGCCACGAATGAGGATCGTCCATCACTCAAGTAACTTTTGTTAACGATATCATCGTTAAATGTTTGCCACACAAAGTTCGCTTGATTTTAGCTGCATTGTAGATAGGTAGCGTGCTTAACATGACAACTCTGTGTCATATCCAATGGCTAATTACTGCGTAATCCCTATGCTTGTCACCGCTCGGTAACGTCTTCTCGACCAGGCAGAAACTTACATGGATTCTTTTTCGGTTGAAATGTCCTTTCAAACAGTTTGGCCGCCTTTGCTGAGCCTGCGGGCCCGGATGTAGGACGTCAAACCAAGCCAAACCAACGACTGTTTCGGGAAGGCCTGAGCTCCTCAGCTCCATGAAGGTAAGCCGGACTTCACGAGCAGCACTGTGATTTCTGAGGCTATCAAAACTAAACTGACCAAACACCAGTGAAGTTGTATCTGCATGATCAAAGGTCACATTTCCAATGGTAGTTACGAAGGACACGAATGTGCTCTGAATTCGGGAAGACTGCAATCGACTGAGTGCAACCTGCTAATCACGAATGGAGCTAGCCACAAAATAAAAAAAAATAACTTTGCCTGTCATCGGTCCGGGCGCCGGGAGAGACTGCCGGCTGATCCAGATGGCGTTGGGCACGATGAGCAGAGTTCGCTGGGCGGGGATCCACGCCAGCGGGTGTCGGCGTCCTCGCAGACCGCCCGCCCACGAGTTGAGCTGGACGATTCCCCGCGACTCCTCGGCCTGGCGCTCCTCGACGGTGGACACGGAGCGCGAGGCGCGGCTGACGATCCAGCCCGAGCGGCGGTCCGCCGGGTCGTCGGTCATCAGCCGCTCCGGACTGGCGCGGGAGGACAGCCGGCTATGGGGCCGGGTCAGCAGAGGGCGGCGCGACTCCTGCCCACTGAGCGGCTCCTCTCGGTGCACCCAGAGCAGCCGGCTGCGGCTCCGCAGCACCGGGTGGCGCACGTGCGGGCTGGTCGCGCCGGTCGGCACGCTCGCCAGCGCCAGCAGCGCGACCGACCACCACCACCACCACCACATCACCGCCGGCTCCGGCCGCGAATGTCAGCGGCGACAGCTGGTGAGTGACGGAACGTCCGCCCGCACGGCTTCGACACCCGGACAGCGGGCCGCTCCGACACCCGGACAGCGGGCCGCTCCGACACCCAGACAGCGGGCCGCTCCGACACCCGGACAGCGGGTCGCCGACTGCCGACTGCGCCGGTGTCACACAAACTCCCACCGACCGGCTAAACTCCGCTCACTGATGATATCTTCCCACCGACCGGCCAAACTCCGCTCACTGAGGTCAGATCTTCCCACCGACCGGCCAAACTCCGCTCACTGAGGTCAGATCTTCCCACCGACCGGCCAAACTCCGCTCACTGACGCCAGATCTTCCCACCGACCGGCCAAACTCCGCTCACTGAGGTCAGATCTTCCCACCGACCGGCCAAACTCCGCTCACTGAGGTCAGATCTTCCCACCGACCGGCCAAACTCCGCTCACTGACGCCAGATCTTCCCACCGACCGGCCAAACTCCGCTCACTGAGGTCAGATCTTCCCACCGACCGGCCAAACTCCGCTCACTGAGGTCAGATCTTCCCACCGACCGGCCAAACTCCGCTCACTGAGGTCAGATCTTCCCCCCGGCGCCTCGGTAGCCTTTCCTCAGAAGTCCCGCGTCTCTTCCGGAGTCGTTTCGCCTCGAGGCACCACTCACACCGTAAATCCGGCGGGGTGCGGCAGTGCGGTCACTGCGGCGAGTCAGCGACCACGCGCTGCGGGCGGGACTGGGGTCACTGTCGGCCAGACGTCACCCGGACCAGGTCCGACCGCACCAACCGTAGCCGCTGCACTGCACCGAGTCAAACCGGGCTGCATAGCGCGCGATCGGTCATCTGCAGCCGCTCTGTGATGGACCGGCATTGGTCAAGAGGGAACGTAAAACGAACGTAAACGCTGCCACCAGTTG